>MU912261.1:12158-30399 GCA_036418165.1 Cooperia oncophora
ACGAAGGAAAGTGACTTTTTTTTGCCCCCCCCCCCCCCCTGTATGTGAGTATATATGTATGTTCAGGCAGCCGTATCTACCGTAGGGCCACTTGGCACGATGCCAACGGAGAAACTCGTCCGAAATTGCTGAGTCGTGTAGAACAAAGGCTTTTTTGCAGGTTTTTGACCGTTTCACTTCGCTTTTTCGCCATTTTTCCCTGATATTTGGCAGCTCAGCTTTCCTTTCAGACAGTATACTAGTGCCGACTGTTTTTCACCACCGACGACTTTTGGGCCTGAACACAGGTCGGCCTCGAACTGAGTATGTGGTGAGCAGCGGCACTAGCTGTTACACACCCTCCTCCTTAACCTTACATTTGCTCATATTTCGAAAATTCGAATAAACCGGTTTCCAAAACATGAGATGTATTGGGTTGACCCATAAAGGTCGCTATTCTCTTACATCAAATTGAGAGGTGAGAACTTTCCCAATTGTTTTGTGGCTGCTTGACAGATACTTTCCTGTTCTGCAGTAAAGCATGCTTAGTTTTCCCCACCTTCTTGATTTTTGTTAATTTTTAGTTAATTGAAATCAAAACTCGGGTCGTCGGAAATGAGAAAGATTTTTTTGACACCATCTTTTTGCTAGTGATTAATTGGGCTCCCAAGTTGAACAGTTTCAAACTTGTGATATAAAAAAATGGTGCTTCCTAGGACGACATCAAGGCGATTCAAACGGTCAATACATAGGAAGGTTGTTGCTGTACGGTCGATGACCATCTGACAAACAAGTTGTTTTCATCCTCATGAAGCGAGTCTGGTACCAATTTACCTGCCCGGGGGAAAGGGAGCTGCCTTGAAAGTTGTGCTTCAGAAAGCACTGCAAGTGATAAGCAGGTGTACAAGCTATGAAGAGCGTCTATGTGTACACCGCAACAACGTAGGAAAACCGCATACAATTGCCTGACATGAGCTGTTGGAAAGTCCTGCGAACTTTATTAGGCAGCGTTCATACTTGTAGCGCTACAGCGTCGCGCTACTGCGTCGCGCTACAGCGTCGCGCTACAGCGTCGCGCTACAGCGTCGCGCTACAGCGTCGCGCTACAGCGTCGCGCTACAGCGTCGCGCTACAGCGTCGCGCTACAGCGTCGCGCTACAGCGTCGCGCTACAGCGTCGCGCTACAGCGTAGCGCTACAGCGTCGCGCTACAGTTGTACCGAACTCCAGCTTTTATGTTTTTTCTTTCTATATCATCCTCTTCTCTTTGTTTCTCATATTTATCTGATAGTGAGCTCCTGTTTTCTACTTTATCACATTTTGATGTAGTTTTTGATACAGAAGACTGTGATAATGGTTTTATTTATCATTTTTGACTTTAATTATTTGGTTTCACAGTTGCTTTGATGTTTGATGGCTTTGGCTTGCATGGTCTTGCAGTGCTGCCTCGTTTTGATCCCGATTGCGAAACTACATTAAAATGTGATAAAGTAGAAAACAGGAGCTCACTATTAGATAAATATGAGAAACAAAGAGAAGAGGATTGAATATAGAAAGAATGAATACAGAATCCTATGCCGCTTATCGATTATGGAGCGAAATCTGCTTTTAGAGTTTGCCCCAATCTCTGCCTGGATCACAGGAAAATGTATGTGGTTCTCAGCATTTCACAGCAATAAGGCCTGACAGTTTCTTGTACTTTTTTGGAGAGTATCAGTATTGAGTCGCATTTATCGGCAGCAGAAAAAAATGGCCTTATCTCCCCACAAGAGGCACGCGAAGACTGTCTGATCACCAATGCGTTAGCACAATGCAAACAAGAGTTCCTTTGGCATCTGTTCAATATTCTTTCTGTCTCCGAGCTTAAAAGAACATGGGTGCGTGTTTTTTAGGTGGGCGAGGTATACGTTTGGGTGTTTTTTTGCAGAAAATGCTCTTAATAGGACAGAAGGACACTGTTACGCTAAAAGCAGTACCAGAAAAATAGTGACTAATGGAGTAACTGTCAAGGATGGTCAGATATTAGGTTGGCTAATAAGTAATGGCGGTTTTTTTCAATTGAAAAATTTGTTCGAAAAGTGAAACGTTTTGCAAGCAAGTTATATATCATCTGATAGGAAACTTCTCGTAGTATAAGAATATCAAAAAAGCTTTGGTTGAGGATATAGTTTTTGTGAATTTTTTAGTCGTTGAAGTTGGAAGTGAAGTCGGCGAAAATTAGCATCTTCGACAACTGCCTCTATTTACGTCTACTCGAAGTGCTAAAATCGCTTAAGCTGCTCCATACATTCGGAAAAGGTTTAGGTAGAAGTATCAGGCGAGGGAATCTCAAAGGAAATTCAACTAATTTCAAGAATTTCAAAGTTGGCAACCTTCACCTTGCCAATATTGGGCAGGCTCACGTCTGTTCCACCTGAAATTTCATGCTAATAGTTGAATTAATTGAATATGAATTTGATATTCTAATACTACGAGAAATTTGCTATTAAACGATATTAAGCTTGCTTGCAAAACTTTTCACTTTTAAAACAAATTTTTCGACTTGAAAAAGACGCGCCATTATTACTATCAGCCAGCCACTAGCAGTGGCTATATACTGCTAGTGGGCTGGCTAATAAGTAATGGCGGTTTTTTCAATTGAAAAATTTGTTCCAAAAGTGAAAAGTTTTGCAAGCAAGCTTAATATCGTTTAATAGCAAATTTCTCGTAGTATTAGAATATCAAATTCATATTCAATTAATTCAACTATTAGCATGAAATTTCTAAATAGAGGCAGTTGTCGAAGGTGCTAATTTTCGGCGACTTCACTTCCAACTTCAACGACTGAAAAATCCACAAAAACTATATCCTCAACCTAAAAATCCTGCAACCAAAGTTTGATATTCTGTATACTACGAGAAGTTTCTATCAGAACTTGCTTTGCAAAACGTTTCACTTTTCGAACAAATTTTTAGTTTGAAAAAAACCGCCGTAATTATTAGCCAACCTAATAGTTACAGCTGTATCAGTCTCACCTTTCCGTAAATTTCTCAAGAAAACTCCAGCAACCTTCCCACTTTTCTCTATAAGCAACTCTAAGCATCCTAACGTGGAGAAATTGCAGCCACGTTGCGGAGGTGCTTAGGTAGGCAGCTCATAGGCGACGACTGTAGCGCGCCGCTGTAGCGCGACGCAGTAGCGCGACGCTGTAGCGCTACAAGTATGAACGCTGCCTTAGATTGCTGTAGAAAACGATCAAAAATATTTTGAATATTTTCACCCCTGATTAGTGGAGGTGCACTCTGAGGTCTTTGTAGATGGGTATATTATGACTCCGTGGAAGCTTTTGAAGCTTAAAGTCCCCTCAAGTCAGTTACTTTTTCGACCTATAGTCCGGATTATGAGTTCCCTAGGCTCGGCGGTAATTCGGGGAGCCAACACCGCGTGTGTCTTCAGGGGAAGGAATGTCGATGAAATTTCAGGTGTGTCCGTTTTATCAACGCTTGCGAGCTTGATAAAACGGGACACTCTGAATTTCAGTTGTGTCCCGTTTTATCAAGCTGAATATTTGCAAAATATTTGCATTTTACTTGAAGGTACGCATTGTAAGTCGCTCACCAGCACGGAATGACGGCAGTTTAGACGCCGTCAGACTTCTAGCGCTTCAACGGGCTTCATTGTCGCTTACTCAACCCCCTGGAGGCGCAACCGCACGTGACCACAACATCTCTAGCTGCACCTAAGTGACAACTGCCATGCTTCTCCGCAATCTCTTATAGGGAAAATTTTCTGTGAAGGATGCACATGAGTTGGACCAGTCTGACAAAGCGCACCGCATAATCGTGACTGAGTTTTCTTTTCACACACTCAAAGAACTTCTGTGAGTATTGTGGTTTGTAGCGAAAGTTGGAGTCCTTGCGTAAACCATGCACATTCCTCACAGAATCTCTCAAGGAGAAAAGTAGCCTGCTTAGCCAAAAGCAGATGTGCATGGAATAAAGATTTCACTGTGTTGTTGGTCGGATTCAAAGCGATGCTGGATACTGGCATAGGAGCGACGGACCAGTCTACACCAATCAACTTCAAAACATGGATTACGTCACATTCAAATTCATTCAGAAACACTCAATTTCTCTCTACTCGGCAATGCGAAGACCGCATGCATCGATGAGGCTACCCCAAAATCTTATGGATCTCGATCAGGGAATGCGACCGTACCCAGCTTATTTACCAAACTTAGCAGCCTCTAAACCCACCCTCTCTGCTCTCTACTGCATCCCTTAGAAAGGAAAAATCCCGAAAATTAACGTCTACGCCAAAATAAACCACCTCTTCTTTTCGGGGCAGTTGTCGTAGTTCTATAACAGTAGAAACGAGAAGCTGTGCAAAAGGCGAACGCTAGTCCTAGTTGCTTAATGGTGATTACCTTGTAGATTGGAGGTGTCTCTTAGTGAAGGAGAATTTGGTCCGAAATTTTAGTCAAAGTGTCGCAGGACTTTCTTTCCAACCTAATAACTACGCACCCCACTGTCTCTAAAACGAATTGCGTAAATTTCTGGGATACTGTTACGCCATGCACCCCAATTCTCGGTCATTTGGAACTCTAACTATGAACTCATTGTTGTTTCCTTTTTCAAGTAAAATCGGTTGCATAAATATTGTGCACGACGGTATCAACAATTTCCTTGTCCAGGCACAACTATTAATCCAGTGCTCAAAAAATGCTGTAATATCGAACGGGCTTGATGCAGCTGCCGCGCAGATGAACGCATAATTAACAAAAGGCGCTCATTATGGTTGCTGCCCTATTCTGAGAGCTCGTTCTTTCCTGGTATAAAATATAAGCAAATCGTACCGGTCATCAATCTTTAAGGTTTCCCTCTCCATAGTTTTTTATTTCAGAAAGCTCAGTGCTTGGAAAGCTATGTCTCAGTCACTTAATCATCGCTTGTCATCCTTCAAATGGGTCTAGTAGAAGATGGCACCATTTTCGCCCATTCTTCAGTTTGAGTAGACTTTTTATGATCCAGCACAACTAGGCAAATGCCCTGGTCCCATTGCGATACGTTGGAGATTCAGCAGGATCCAGCTGTTACCAGCTGTTGTTCAGAATGGTTATTACAAGGTTCACTATAGTGGAGAACCATCTCACACATTAATGAGAGGCAGTCACATGCATAAGTGGCCCTCGATCGCAGGAACTTCGCACAGTGAGTGTTCCCCTCAGCTTTGAGTGTATCAGTAATCATTAGCATCGGCTTTAAGCATCCCGACTGTCGACGACATTATGCTGACAGGATGCTCATTCGTGCCTCGTCCAGATGTTCAAGTTTCTCTGTAGGGCCCGCCAAGGAAAAAAGGACCGCGGGAGGGCATGGTAGTGAATTTAGGAGTGAGGAATGTAGCCCACAATCCCACGCACCGCTACTTGCCGGATTCATTGGGTTATCCAATTTATTTCAGGAAAACTTGGATATTCTTAGTATGAATACCCAACATGGCCCTTCTTCATCTCTTGGAATTACGCTACTTGAGCTCGAGGCCCCACTCATCATACCGTTCTTTGAAGATTCGCAGACGCCTCTCTGTTTGAGCTCAAATACACACTTGTACTTACTCACGGGCAATCTTTTCGCATATGAGAAGTGGGCAGATATGCAGTTGGGAAGTGTCTCCAATTTTTCGTTACCTACCAGTTCAGATTTATAAGCCACGAAAATGAAGTTAGAGGGACTGTAAAGGATTGATCTTTCAGAGTATGCTTCCCTTAATCCATGCACATTGTTCACACCACACGCTGCCGAATATTTCCTTGTCCAGCACGGCATGATGACACGTTGCCGAAGTCGAGTTGCAGAAAATTGCCAGCTCTGCGCAGCGAAAGGGCGTGGATTAATAGCGCCTGTGGTTATGGTTAAGCGTGTGGGAGACCGTGCGGCCTGCTGGTTGACTACAATTGTGTATCGCAAGGCAGGCACAGACATGGAAAATTTCAGCTTACCGGCCCGTCAAACTGCAAGTACTGATTGCACACACACAGGCCTTTTTCGATCCAGCCCATCCACTGTAGTGCCAAACTATGAACCATCCTAGACATTCGAAGTTCCGATGTAGCTCTCCTCTTATAGTCGTCTCCCGTCGCTATCAACGACAGATGGTCCTACGTGCCGCTTCAGCAATAGCCTCATTCACAGACAAAGTGCTTAAGAGATTTCTCATCAGCCTCCGATTCCAGCGAAGATACGTTGCCGACGGTGCAGAAAAATGGTTTATCATTTGATTCTGAGTCGACAGGTGCTAGTACATCACATAAAAGACCTCCGGCGACCTCGCACGCATTCACACGCGTCACAAGAGGAACAACGCCGGATTCTTAATCATGAACGTCGCATCAAACAGGACACTGATTAGAGCTCAACAAAAACCAACCACATGATTTGGAAGGAAGATCGCAGGGCTTCGTTTAATTATCTTTTTTCGGGTTATACGTTGAATTGAGGCTATCATGAAAAGACAGATTGTTGATAAAGTTCGTATTTTTGCTGAAGAGAGGTCAGCTACAGAATTGCCTCAGGATGTCGTGTGGCGGACGAGGAGATCCTGTGTGGTGTGCCACCCCCATAATGGTCAGGTATTACTGCATACATCTGTAAGAATGCAATCATTTCATTTCGTCGCATAACACATCAGTACCTCTTTTCCGAGTCTAACATAACTCGAACAGGAGTCATTTCCCAGCGCGAGCTTATGACTATAGTCATTTGAGAAATCCGTTCTGGAAATCGAAAGCAGCAGGTCGATCGGGAAACTTTGAGGTGATGTGCGTTTTCCACTGGACCTTGCCCTTAGAGAAGCAGTTTTTGCCCTTAAGGACGCAGTGCACGGTAACAAGGAGCAGCTGCGATATGCAGCCAAGTCCGCCCTGGACGCTCAGGACGATAACTTCTCCGGATATTGTACCGCTACATCCGTTCATCGAACCAACAGATTTCAACTCAAAAGACGGTGGTTTGAATTTCATGGGAACGAGAGGTTTCTGCCTAAAAAACACTCTCGATTTCTCTCCTTCATGTCTAGGAGGGCTGTAGGCAGAAATCCTCGCCAACTTCGGCAGGTCATGTCAAACGAGGATAGCAAAGAGTTGCGAAGTTTGGCAGAAGTGTATCATTGAGTATTCCTCCGAGGTAACAGTATTTGTATTTTGTTTGCTGACGTGAAGGCAAGTTACTCGATCGTACAGTTTCCTTACGAAACGATCATTCAAACCAACGCGCTCAATACTTTTGCAGTCAGCCCTATATAAAAAAAAGACTAAAAAGACAAAAGCCGTCGCCTCGCATTCAGTCTACAATCAACGGATTGGCCGACTTTCTAACTTTTACACACAGCTGGCTAGCAAATTCGCCAAATACAGACGCAATTCGACAAGGGACTCCAGTGCTGATATGTTCGTGGTGCTGGTGGTAGCCCCAACCTTGTCAAATATTCTCAGCAAAAAAGCATTCGTACCTCTTTGCAGACAGACATTGACTCCTGAGAAGAGACCTCCACCCATACCGACTGCGTCTTCCTCGGACATCTGAAATATTTCAGAGAACATGTATTTGGACTGCACAAAAAAAGAACATCTGAATGGCACAAGTCAAAAGGCAGTTAGACAAAGTTACCTTCGTCAAATCACTGTTGGTGACTGGTGCTATGCTAATCACTAGACCTTCATCATCTACGAGACAAGGCAAAAGTGGTAGGTCCATAACAAGATTGAGATAGCTGAAAATGAAATTACAACTGCAGTTATATTTGGTTGACTGTTTTGTAGCCCTCAGGAGGCCTTAGGGATCCCGACGATGTCTCATAAAAACGGCACTCGTTTGGTGGATAACTTTCGTTATCGCGCACCTGTGGTTGTAACAAGTAATAAATTATCAGCCGAATAGTGACCCGAAGTTTCTTGTCCACACTCATATGGATTTTCTCGCTTTTCATAGAGCTTCTAAACTATTTGTTTAGACCTACACTTGGCTGATCCCTAACAAGGGAGGTCGTTCAGAGGTGCCCCGCTTTTTCGAAACGGTTTATTGCACTTTGTGTAGGGGCACTTGCCGATGAACCCATAAATGTGGGCTTGCGTTTGGCTTATCGGCCCCTGGAATTGCCCAAAAAAAAAGAGATGCGCGAAAAAAAGAAACCTATGGAAACTGAGTGTTTTTGAGCCTCTACGAGCTGTAAACCGCTTGAAACTTTGACCAGTTGCTGAATGGAGGGACCCTATAAAGGTACTATCGGAATCGAAGAGAAAAGTAGTCGGGGTATGGGGTCTTATCTGTGGCACGTAATCAAGCGTGAACGGCTTCATGGAATGGTTTCTTCAACGATCGGAGGAATGTTCAGCAACAACGATCGGATGGCCTAGTGGATAGCGTGAAGGATTCTCAAGCGGACAGTTGGGGTGGGGTTGATGGTTCGACTCCCCTCGGCGTTGTTGCGGCCAGTTCTTTGCATTTTTTTATGTTTGGGGCTGTTTTTCAAGCCATTTATGGCGCATTCAACATGGGAACGCTTTCATTGAATCAGTTGCTTATTCAATGTATTACGGGTTAACATACCATTGAGAAGCCCGTAATTGAAAGTGATCCTCTTATAGGTATCAGACCCATGCCGAATCGACGAACATAGAGAACTTTATTTGTAGCTACGGTAGGCCATTTATCGCTAATATGGAGGATATTGTTTCTCCAGTGACATGCGTTTGCTACGGCACAAGAAAGGGTGTGTGGCGCTAACCCAGAGGCCGCATTACGTCGCGCCGAACAGAATAAAGTTGTAAAATCATGCCATCGGGGCCAGCGATTATGATGTGTGCGCTACCCCAGGAGCAAATTGACGGTCGGCCGCCGAAAAAGTGTGAAAATCATGATCGGGGCCATCGATTACCCCTGTAAACAATCTTTCAGCCAAAAAAATTTTTTTCGACTTTTTTGGGTGTGTGCGTTGGGTTGTGCCCGACATATCGTTCATATAAGAAGTCTACGCAGTGCGCCTCCGGCCCATAGGGGGGAACCCCTCCCTGTTTTATTCATATCCAACATAAAAGTAACAATGCCGATGAAATTCATGCAAAGAGGAAGGAAAGGGAGGCATTCCACCAGGTTTGCTGTCCTGCCCGGCGGCCTGCTACGTCGTCGTTCCATCATCGTCTTTACGAAGATGGGATACTCCGGTCATCGCTGCCGATCAATTGGTCACCAAACACCCAGATAAATCGAAAAAATGTTTTTGGCTGGGAAGTTTGGTTATATAGGGGTAATCGATAGTCCTGATTACGGTTTTTGACACTTATTTTCGACGTCGACGCAATTTGGCGCCAGTATAGCGCTTAACGTCCCTCATATGGGGTACATAGACGTACCTTTCGCTCCTTTTTTGGCATTCCAGGGGCCGCTCAGCCAAAACGAAGCCCACTTTTATGGTTCATGGGCAAGGGCCTACAAGGCCGTTTCGAAAAAGCGGGGCACACTCTGAACGACCTTCCTGGTAAGATTTGTGAAAATTCAATACTGCTCAAGAAAGTGACCACGGTGGAGGGGATGGTTGATGCCTTCTTTTAAGGTCCTGTTGTAGCAAAGGTGACTTTGCCCACCTGGAAACATAAGGAAAAGCACAAAAAGGAAGTGAAGAAAAAGGAAGTGACGTTTAAACCATGAGGATATCGGGGGCAGAAGTACCTTGTTCCAAAGGTTCCTTCCAGTTGATTCAACTTTCAGTCTTGGCAATTTCGGCGAATATAAAGAGCCAAACGTGCATCCTGAACGTTCGTCCAATAGTAATAAGCGCTTTAGTGCTTTGCTGGCGCTTTGAGAAACTTTTGAAGAGCTCTGACTGGCGATTGAGGTTATTCACAATGAGGGACTGTGTCCCACTCACAGATTTACAGAACGGAGGAAGCAAAAAAAACCTCCCTCGTGACGCGCATAAGGTGACAAGGTTCAAGGGAGACCCAAAGTTAAGTACTCCAGAGATGTTTCTCTATAAGCAGCAAGACGGGATCAGGATGGCCTGCAACTGCATCAGACTCAAGCAGTTCTTTATTTCAGGGTTTGGTGACTGGTGCACTGTCCTCTGCTACCACAGAAAGCTGTAATGTACTAATAGAAGGCACCAGCCGTCCACCTGTTTAGGCAACATAGCTATTTTCGCGACTTGTTTCTTTTTTTTGTAAATTGAGAATCACGTTGTAAAAGAACGAACCGATGCAGAGGGTTGAGGGTGTTGCGCTTAGTTCGCCTTCGAGCCAAGTCGGCATCTCTATGCAGCGCTTCGATCAACTCCCGAGCACTGACTGGATTCTTTTTATGCAGAGCTGTGATCTGAAAGCAGGCGTAACTAGGAATGCAAAGTGTTTTCATGAAATTAAGACCAACTTTTTCATTTGAAGCTGGTTACTCTTCTACAATAATTCGTCGAGCATGCATACATGACCTTTCAAAAAGGAACTGCTCAAAGTTTTAGTTTGGAGAAAACCTTTGAAACCCTATACGATTTAACGAGAGGTATTGGTACTACTATATATAATCCACTAAGTATGTTTGCGTGCGTGCGTGCGTCCGTGCGTCATGGCACACCTAGCAGC
The DNA here is from genome assembly GCA_036418165.1 of Cooperia oncophora. Classification (NCBI taxonomy): domain Eukaryota; kingdom Metazoa; phylum Nematoda; class Chromadorea; order Rhabditida; family Trichostrongylidae; genus Cooperia; species Cooperia oncophora. Next base: position 22,746 of record MU912261.1, read on the forward strand.
AAGGGTAGGAGGTCATTTCCAAAGTATGATATAGTGTATGCGACAGGAACATTACTTGTGAGTGACACGAAGCGACAACAGACAGTACTTGATAAAGGGCGTTAGTAGTGGACGATCACTAAACTCATAGCTCGTATTAAAACAACAATAGGAAGTTGGTTCTAGAAAACGATATAGGAGAAACGATAGATATAGAGGAAACATTAATGATGGATGACAGAAAGGTATAAGAACCGGTAAGGTTGATGAAGGGTACTGCGAAATTCATACCGCACGCCACGGTAATAGTGGGAACATGGTTCCAACAAGTGGTAAAGGTTGTGGGAGTGGAATTCTGAACAGGGTTAGAGGAAGTGATTCGGTGACCGATAAAGGCTGATAAGATTCAGCCATAGTTTTGTTTTGTTATACTGCTTGCAACTGAACTGCGCTTACTATACCACAAGCGTTAGAGGGCAGACACTCAGTTTGTTAATAAGTTTCATTCCTTTCTGACAACTATAGAATCAGAACCTATGCGACCGCTAAGATCTCCATTTTCGATAAAAATATTCAGAATCGATGGTTCCCTGAGCTTCATTATGTTTAATCTTGATGCAGTAAGTAGAATGGCGAAGCTCTTCTCTTCATTGAATCTTTATTATATGACAAGCTCTCCTCATTGAATCTTTATTATATGACAACATTTCGGGCATAAGCCCTTCTTCAGGTCACTCGATCTTAAATCAAACAGCATATACCCTTACAACGTTACTTAGCAGTAACCCACACTATGTAGAAGAAGGAAGGAGCACAAACTCCGTCAGGCCTCACTACGTAGCAGTATTGGCAGAAATGAAAGTGGAAGGAATTGGGATCTTTTATAAGGGTGCGGGACAAGGGTGATCTCGAATAAGTCACGTATGTCTCCATTCTGCACGTCTTATATTGATATCAAACTCATTGCCACTCTCATCTCTTCTTTACTGTTGATTGGTGGTTGTTGCTGCTTTATTTCCAGTGCCTCCCTGATCTTTCTTTCAACTGGATCTACCACATTTCTGTGTAGGATGGAGATGCGAAGTTCCGGCAGTTTTGCTTGAGCGTGCCTTAGTGTGCGGTGTCTCGATAATGGGTTCTCCGGGTAGCTCTGTGGGCTCCGCAAAGCTCTTAGGTGTTCCTCCATTCTCTTGTGAAGTGGCCTCGATGTTTCTCCAATGTAAAACTCGTGACATGAAAGGCACACTATTTTGTACACCGCACACTTTTCTTGACACACCTTATGTTCTCCACAAATCACACAGTTAGCTCTTTCACATCGACTCTCAATAATCATTTATATATATTTATTACATGAGATGGACTCATGTGTGGACAGAAAAAAAACTAGATTGAGCTAAAAAAACAACAACCCCGAGTCAACATCAACACAAAAAAAACACTGAAAAAAAACATCAAAAGGACGAGATTAAAGAGAAAAAGACACAACATAAGATGAGTGAAGGATTCAGTCTCTACGGAACCATACGATCGATCAATCTTGAGAAAGCTTTGACGCTAGCAGGAAATGATTTATGTCTATTAAGCTTAAAGTAGTCCGTAGCAGCCCTTTATAGTGAAGAAGCGCGACCGTATATTGTGCTTGGCAAGAGGCACCACTGGCTTGAGAGGGCCTCCCCTGGTGACTGATGGACGCAGAATACGAAAATGATCAGGACTGAGACCACACTTGCCATGAAGGATCTTATGGAAAAGGATGAGGTCGAATTTTCTCCTCCTACAGGCCAGGGATTGTAACTTCAGATTTCTGTTCCTTTCAATGCTAGAAGGAATACCATCATAGAGAAAACCCAAAGCTCTCACCATAACTTTCCGTGTGAAAGAGTTCTGAACTCTTTCTAGTGTTTTAATCATTTTCACTTTATAGGGGTTGAATACAGGCGTGCCGTACTCCAGAATTGGCCTAACATACGTCTTGAAAGCACGCAACAGCACAGCAGTATTCTTTGTTGTGAGAACCCTGAAGAGTTTGTAGACCACTGTAGTGGCTTTGCGAGCAATGCTTTCACAGTGCGAATCAAAGCTGAGATCCTTAGTTACGATGAAGCCTAAGTCCCGTTGTTGGTCTACTTTCCTAATAGGAGTACTCTCAACAAAATAAGGGAACTCTTTGTTCTTTGGGCCGAGATGTAGCACTGTAGTTTTCTCACTGGACACATATGGACGCGATGATGTTAAAAGTCGTCGTAAATTAGGACCAGGTTTACGGGGAGCCTTGATCGTTTTACGACGCGATTGGCATCAACAGCGAACGAGTCAGTAATAAAAGGTAACACGAGTGGAGTGCCATAAGGTGATCGGTAAGGCCTTCAGCATCGAAGCTGCCCTTTTCTATATCCGTTTTGCCGCAAGGTGTTGTTCACTTCTGTCTCTATTTGATTCGTGGAGGTCAGCTCATGTGATGTTGAAACATGTGGCCGACTACGTTCACTTTCATATAAAGAGGATGGCAGCTTCTCGCGTGAATGAGGATGATCCGAGATGTCAACTTCCTATACCACATGGTGTTGATCTGACCTTCCGAAATCTTGACTTTGGTATTCAGAAATGGGAGGAAACCATCCGGGGAGGGCTTTCGGCTGTCAATTTTATTGACTGACACATTCCATTCAGCTTTCCAAATGTTTATCGCAGAGCAGTCTGATTTTCCGACAATGAAAATTTCGTCGATTTATCGAGTATAGAACTCTAAACGCCAAGGATGCTCCCAATCGGCTCGCATAGCGAGTCCTCTTGTCTGCTTATAGATACTTCTGAAGCGAAATATGTTCACCTTAACCACGTTTCGAAGGAGCTCTTCAATGTCGTCGACACCAAGACCAAATAGTTGGTGGTGAAGGCGTAAAAGACGCATACAGGCCTTTGTATGTCAACATTTGTGTAAAGTGCAACAACGTCAAAACTTTCGTATTCCAGTCGTGGTTTATCGCAGAAGTTGCACTGCCGTAATTGCTCCAGGAATTGTTTCACGTTCTTGAGGTGATGGTGAACATATGAAAGCAGTGGACAGAGGATGCGCTGCAGAAACCAGCTTATTCTGTCCGTTGGACCGCCACAGGATGCCACGATTGGCCTTGTTTTGATGGAAGTGAGGTCCACCACATCGCCATTCTCACTTCTAACCAACTTATGCGTTTTCACAAGTTGGTAATAAGTAGGCACGCTTGCGTACTTCGGCAGCAATTGATCCAGAGTGCACTTCTCTAGCTTCGGACCGAGGGTTCTTCTTATCACCTCCTCAAGGTTCTGACACTTCTCGTTTGTACTGTTCTATGGAAGCCACCTCATAAGTAGTGGAATCCGACAATACACCTTCACTCAGAGCAATATCTCGTTCTCGCGACATCACCACAAAACCGCCGCACTTATCTCCTACTGAGAAGCGTAGCGACCTTTTCAAGTTGATGGCTTATATTTCTAAAAATATTCGCCAATGCTCAGTGATAAAAGCTCACAACAAATGAATACGTGACTATATCGTTCTTGGATCCTCTTAAAGTTGTTGTAGCATCTTTTTCACTTCTAATCTTTCAGTATCCACCATAAGGGAAGTAAAAGAGAAGGTTGACTTCTTTTGATAAACCAGTAATGCGACATCTTTTGAGGATCACTACGACGAAGTAAACGAACTGTTTAAATGGAACACTGGAGACTTTCTCCTCTGAATTCTGCGAAATATTTGTCCTTGCTTTCATCATAAAATTGAGCCCTAGTGAAGCGGCACTAGCATTCTCCTTCAATGTCGGTCATCTTCGACAAAGCTGCTAGATTGAAAAGACATATAACTCACATGCAGCTCATCCCAAGGTAGAGCTAAATATTTGAGGGGTGGTTTGAAAGACTTGATTTCGTGGGTTCCGATGGCAGCTATTTCACGGTTGGCACACATCGACGACGCGTGAAGTTTTGTCTATGAAAAAAAATAACATAGAGTTACATCCAAAATGCAGCAATGTCGAGGAAACCACTAGACACACCTGTATGTTGATGAACTTCTTGAAGTTTTCTCCAGTGAGGTCAAGATTACTCAAAACGCAGCATACTAGAAACGGTCGTACTGGTGTTACTGATTCAAATCGTTTCACGAACATCTGAAATAACGAAGCTTTGAGATGCTGGGACAGAGAAGAAAGCAAGGAAGGGATTCAGGAAGATTCCAACAGCTGTAAAGCGAAACTGATTCTACTTCCCGAAAAGTCCCCTCTTTTCCTTCTTTCATTGCTACAGCCCACTAGACTGCCCACAACACAGGGGATCGCATACCGTACATCACCTCCAATGACAGTCCTTTCCATGTGTGAGACGAATGGGGCCGCACTGCAGTTGCGCGTCACTGTCTTCGCACAAAAGTACAAGGTAAGAGGGCTGGAGGGTAGAAGTACCCTAGTGCCGCCTCCACATTGCCGCCCGCGCTATCTCCTCATGGTGCAGAACAGTTATGAAAACTGAGAGAGGTAGACAAGTCATGTTTGGCTATGGTTAGGCGTGTGGCTGGTCATGCAGCAGGGGCGGAGTATAGAGATGGCACGCGGGTATCACTACTTCCAGCCCCGTTCTCGTGAACGTGTGACCAGGGAATGTGGCACGCTTTTGCAGCTGCGGACCCCCTTTCCTCGCACGTGGCAAGGACCGGTAGACGGAAGTGAATGTACAGTATGCCTTTAAATTTCTATATAGGTGCTCGTTTCCTGGAAAATCACACAGGGAAAGTTTGTCATAAGACAAATGATGCTAAGGTTGATTCAATGCAACGTAAGTGAACGTATATGTGTACCTCTGTTTTAGCTAATACAACTGATAGCACACCGGCTGGCACACAGGTGAACTCCATATCCCGGAAGTGGGCAAGGCATGGCTGCGTTGTTCAACTGGACATAGCGTAGGACGTGCGTTACTTGGGAAGCTCCTGGTCGAGACAGCTGTCATTCCGCCCTATGCTGGCAAGACACCGACATAACAGCTGTCCAAAAAAAAGCTCTGAAGGGCAGCACGTGGCATGTTGCAATGGACGTACCACGCCACGCCTCTAACCATTTGGCGGACATGAGTTCGTCGTTGAGGCCGATCACGGATTCAAATGGCCATTCTTTTCTGAATGTGTGAAATTAAGGGCGCTAATCTGCGTGGTCGACCGGCCACTGGCATCAGTTAATTTATTCGCCTACCGCGCTTCAATCATATGTTGACGTTTCTGAGCAACCTTGTGGTGGTCTCAGAGCAATAGTGGAAGGAGAGTGCATAACATACTCGGGAAAACTCGAGAAATGTATTATGCAACCCCTCTTACATGCTAGGAGGAAATACTATGTTCGTGCCAAGTCGCCGCTACGATTTTGTCCCGCCGGCGATGTGAAGCGGGTATCCTGCTACGAAACCCCGCCCTCATCACATCACTGTACAGAGGTGATAGCTGTACGACGATTGGGCGTGTCAGGCTGGATGAGTTGACGGCGCTGCTACAATCGTCTCCACATTGTTGAAGCGCGAGCAAATGACAAGACTGTATAATATCGTTGTGACCAGACGTTTTTCTCCACTTGTTGTCGCATAGTGCCTCAGCCACTGGCAGAGAGCGGGTTTGGCGCTGTGGCACTCTGATACTGTCTGACATGGGCATCCTCTTATCCACGAAACATGAGACATTTTTGTACCACACATTCCTTTTTCGTAACCTACAACATACCTATTCATTTAGATGGCTTAAGAGTGATATATTCGGAAATCAGGGTGTTCTTACGAAATCTGCCCACATGTGGGCTATATGTGCAAGATCCGAAATACATGTTCAGTTTTCTAGATCAAGAAAAAAACCAATAATAACTCGAGTTTCTTCTGTGAACCTTTAAAAGGTGAACTTTCATCAAAACGTTTAGCATATCTGCTGATCAGACTTTCCTATTATAAACGGATAAGCGCAAATTTCATGCAAGTGAAGAGTTCTGAAGTCTGCCTCTCACCATGCTACTCTTTCATTTGATGGCTACATCGCCTCTCACAATCAGACAGGCGTTCAGAGTTCGCGATAACGCGCGGTAACGCGTTTTAACGGACGTCGACACGCAATGATGCGCTCTAAATTTGTGACAGGCTCCAAACCTATAGACGCGAACGTAGCCGCAGACGGGAATCGACGCAGTGGCCACTGTCGATCGATACCAGATTGCTTGTTCAGAACGCGTACCCCCCCCCTCCCCTATTCCCCAAACTCTCAATAAAAAAAACCGCGCCGAGTGATTTTCGTCTGCAGCAGCGCTCGCGTCTATAGGTTGGAGCGCTATTGTAACTGAAGCGCGTCACGCCGAAGTTTGAACCCTGCTTCAGCCTAAAAGGGAATGAATTTCGAACAGAAGTGTAGATTACAGTGCACCCATTGACACCCCCATATTGCTTAAAAGTCGCAAGACTTACATTTGGAGCACCTATCCTGACAAGCAAAGCTCCATCTTCTGCTGATTGCTTTGCAGCTGTTGCATCCGCAGAATCGGTCTCTGCTGAGGGCTTCTTAGAAACTTTAGGCGCATTCTTCGCAATATACGAAATCACAGCGGAAACCTAATTGAGAATTAACAGTAAACTCATTTCTCAGTAGATAAGGTATAGGTTACTGTGAGCACAAATACCTTCACCGCACCTTAGCCCTTTTGTCATTGGCGAGTTTCTTGAAGCGTCCATCCTTGAACGGATTCAGTGACAAATCCAAAACTTTGATCTTTTCCATCTGACCAATTGCCCACGGTAGGGACGTGATTTCATTCTCGGAGAGATTCAAGGTCTTCATGTGTTCGATCACATTGAGTTCTGGAGTCACCTAGTATGAACTTTAGCTGATTTTGATTAAGTAAACATATATATATGTTATTAGTTGATATATTAAATATCTTCTCACCTCGGTTATTTTATTATGAGCAAGATTCAACGTGTGCAAGTGGACGAGTTTTCCACTTGTCAACGTAGGCGGTACGTACGTCAACTTGTTATGAGAAAGATCAAGAACATGGAGGGATTCAATGGCAGAGAAGTCGAATAATCCGTCATCCGTTATCTGAAATCGTTTAAGCTGATGTGAGGTAATGAAAGGATAGAAAAACCCTTTTAAATGATTACAGTAATGTACTGATAGGAATGCGGCATCCAGTATTGACCGAAGAAAGGAAAGAGGCGTCCTATAGCGCCAGAGACCAGTGAATACAATTCCCTTTCGGAATAGAATTAGACCGCGTTCATGCTTTGCGGCAGCGTCCACCAGCGACCACCAGCGTTTCCAGCGTCCGTCAGCGTCACCGACTAGGGAGGTGTAGTGATTGATCCAGCAAGTGGCAACGTCCATCAGCGTCCAGGAGTGAAGAGTATGGGGAAGTAGGAGGGTAGCAGACTGCTGGTAGAGTATGGGGAAGTAGGAGGAGAAGACAGCTGGATTTGGTATCGCGAAATTGCGGCGTGTCAACCACACCATACTAATAGAACGCGCGGCACATCAAACGTATAATTCTGTGCTTTAGTGGTTGTACGGTGCGGTTGCACACGACGCAATTGCACGACTCCTAATCCAGCTGTCTGCTCCTTCTACATTCCCATACGCTACCGTCAGTCTGCTACTCTCCTATTTTTCCCATAT
>MU912261.1:40479-59080 GCA_036418165.1 Cooperia oncophora
CCAACCAACCAAAAAAAAGTTTCAAGGAAAAAACAAGCGTGTGGTGCAAACCTGTGCGTTAGGTCCTCGTATTGTGCTCATGTTCCATCTGTTTCGATCCCATGTGTGTCCACCTTGACTTCCACCAGGTGATCTTCCACCAGTAGAACCGTCGCTGAGAGCCGTATCGGTCTACAACAGCAAATTGTTTTATGATGTCGTAATTCAATAACTCACAAGGTCTGTTCCCGTATGAAAAGATTAACAAGTTAATTACAAGTAACGATTTACACAAAATCAAGTGGACAGCACTACGGAAAAAAACTTACACCAGCGCTTCCAATAGAATCCACGATCACGGTCCCTTCACTGCCCTCGCCATGTTTTGTGTTCAGCGATGATGGCCCTTCACCGAAATCCGAGCTGGTTCCTGGCCAACCCGACGCTCTATTTTCTCCGTCACTGGAACATAGAGAATGAGCAACAAAGAAAGAACATTTGGCAAAAGCATAAACCACGTGAGAAAGAAAACAATGAGTGTGACAATACCTCATGTCAGGCAACACAATATCCGGCACTTCTGGGACTGCATCGGGGAATGTGAACTTACGCTCCCCACTTCGTGATGGAGCTGTTGCGAGAGCGTATGGGCTATTTGCATAACCTATCCCTACAAAATTAACACATTTCAGATCGCCAGATTCTGTTTAGCATCACATATTTGACCTATTTTCTCCAGTAATCGTTAACGCATTCTGTTAAAGAGTTTCCGTCATCAAGAACTCTCCTTGCTTTTTCTTTTCTTCTTTAGGGAATTATTTATCAGCCACTGTTTTATAATTGAAAGCAACTATCCATGACACTTTATCGCGGGAACTGTCTTTAAAATCTAGTTCCTCACTCATATAGCATGTACCGCTTTCACCTCTCTACAGGGCGATAGAAAGTGGCCACAGAATCTTGCACCCTTTGCGCACTCTGGCTTAACATCCAAGGCCAATAGCGCAGCTCGTAAGCTCGCGGAAGAGTCAACAAGCTGAGATTCTCTGCGACAAGCAGATGAAATTGTCCTACGAGCTCCATACAACAAAATGCATACATGTAATTCACAAGCAAGACGTTGTCTTGTGGACTGAAAGGAACAAAGTGAGCAAGAGTCACGGGTCTGTGCTCGCTTTATCTCACCCTTTCGAGAGGAGAATGTGGTACACGCTATACAAGTGCAGACCTAAATATTTAATGCACGGAGGTATTTCGCTGATCACTTGATCGAGAGAACTGTCTTTAACCTGATCCTGTACACACCCGACTTCAGGAACTGTATGAATACCAAAGCAATACAATAGGAGCCCTTCTTCCCATGTTTTCGCATGAGTGATGGTGAGGTATAGGGTCTGCAAAGTGCTAAATCACTCACCGAGTGGAAGAGCTGGAGTGCTAGGAGCAGAGCTATTAGTCGATGATGAACTATCACCAATTCCCATTCCTGAATCCGGATACTGGAAAGCCGGCTCATTTAATGAGCGAGACATCGGCACAGCACTTTGGGGATCATTCCAAATGTCCTAAAACAGAGAAGCATCAAATGCTGCTGAACAGAAGTTTACTGGCACCCAAAAGAAGCTCCATCAGACAATAACATGGATGATGTTAAAACTATGAATCTATGGTGACAGGCGGACAAGCCACTGTGCAAGTTCCCACTTTCAGCAAGTATAGTGGTAGTCGCACGGCGGAACGGTTAAGCGCGTTTCACGCCGTCTGAGTTTAGGCCGCGGTATTCCAAACTATTCGCACCACTTATTAGAAGTGCGATCATGTGGTAAAACTATCTATCATCTACGCTTCAACTCGTTTTCCCCACTGGCTGTTCGCATGTTCACCTTCAACAAGGAAGCGCAGAAACGGCTTGAGTGCGTGACGCTCATACTGCGACACGTCCGCAGTGAACTAAAGTGTATCGGTAACCCTGCATAGCTACAAATTCTGCTCAATTTTAGAAAAATAAATAAACTGAACAAAAAGAATACCCCGTTATTCTGCTGAACGAGTTTATCGAAGAGAATTCGAAGGTGTTCAGGGGTGAGACCACAAGAATCTCCAATGCGACTTCGACAATGCGTATGCACTTTCACCTATAGCAATTGATTAATTTATGCAAAATCCGGAAAAATTAGAAAAAAATTAAACTCACTTGCATGACCTGCACTTTTCCCAGGCGTGCAAAAAACCGAAACCAAGTGGTCGTTGACAGAAATGACACACTGTAAGCAGTGTTGTAAAAGCAATTGTTTCACACATCATCTTTCCTCTGTTCGTTCAGCACAGAGACGTTCAAGTCAGATTAGTAGACCAATTACCAAAAGTCTCTCATTTAAGCACAGAAAAAATCATACAGAGCTCTGATTAGTAAATCAGGTTTGATCTCGTGCATTAACGATCCCTAGTGGAACACTCACTATAAACCTGAAAAAAATCCGAAACAACTAACCAGAATCACTATTCAACCGGAATTTGGTCGTTTTAGTCCACTTGTGTGGAATAGCGTGGACAAGCCTCGATGGTTTCGGCGACCGTTGCACACCTTGAACGCAGCCATGTTGTAAGGAAAGAAACGATCCAGACAGACAACACCAAGATTTAAATTTTCAAGAAAAAATTGAAAAGGCTACTCACCAAACTGCATGCTGGTAGATTGAACCACACGACTACTTGCACCCAGGGTTGGAGTTGATTGAGTACTTCCACAACCGATAGGAGAAGGGGGTGAAAGTGTGTGCGAATGATGCACACCACCACCTACAGCGTAGGAAGAAACAGATACTGCCAACGAACTTCCACTTCCAGATGGGCTGCGACTGAAAAAAACTTATTGTTGTGGCTTCAACTAATAGTTGTCTGTCATATCCTCCAATAAGGAAACTAAAAACGAGTATGAAAATTGCATTTAGGATCCAGTGATGGGAAAGCAGAACTTTCGGCACTGATGGAGAAGCAGTACTTTCAGGTAAGTATAAAGCAATATCAGTGTAACCATCAACGTCAAAGGAAAGAGAAGTAAGACCTGTTAATGTTAATAAATTGTGGCATTTAAGTAATTTGGCAAGCTAATTGTAATTCACTTAATTAATTACCGCGTTCAGAAAATGAATCACAGCAGCTGCAAGTTTGCAAAAGTAGAGTGACAAATTCACTAAACTTGCGAATAACCAAGACTTTGGAAAACAATAACAAAAAGAAAAGTGATGCGAATCCGCCAACAAGATCCGATTTCTCCCTCCATAACCTCTCAAACGAGAGATGAAAATATAATACCTAATTAGCTTCGAGTTGGTTGGAAAGGACTGAGGGTAATTGAAAAGAAAGGTTTGGAAACGTACTGAATGAGCTTTCAGCTTCAGATAAAGTGGTTCATATTACTTGGAAAGAATTTTCAAGAAAAAAAACGGCTTTTAGGGCAGTATTTCAAACTTAGAAACATTCCAAAAAAGAAATTCATGTGTGCTGGTAATGCAGAGGAGTTTCGACACAAAACTGGACACTCTGCTCGATTATCATGATACTGAAGGGCTACCTCACGGGTTGGAGGCGAATCAGATAGAATGATCCTGCTACTGTCCACGAACAACACCCACGAATGTGACTACACAATTTTTTCAGCTTGTCTCAGGTCCAGTTTCAGACGAGTGTAAAAGCATAAAAGACACCAAAATTTTATTGCAAAAGACTCCAAAATTCCAAAAGAGTCCAAAAATTTTTCGCAGAAAATTAAGATTTTCATTTCTGTTCCTAACTTCGTTTATTTTGGTTCCCGGAACTTTGGAGTTTTTTATTTGCAATGAGTTTTTCGGTGTCTCTATGTTTTTAAATTCAATTTTTTTTGCAAAACACGAAAATAACTGAAATTGTTTTACAGAGAATAGAAATCCCTTCAAAGCCTGAATTTAGGTAATCAAAATCCAACCAAATCTTCGCTGTTTCTCCATCTTGTGCAGTCAACACCGCTGCTTTGATAACTTCTTTCACGCAGTGATTGAAACTACCCGAACATCTCATAATTAAAACCATTTCACATACGTTAACAGCAGCAAAAAAGACAAAAAGGAAGGGGATGACAAGGAATCCCGGAGGAAATCTTATCGACAACCAGCAGGAATGGCAAACCTCCCGTAATAAAGTTAATAAGGAGACAATCATGCGTCGCGGATTCTCGTCATAATAAATAGTGTCTCTAATTGGCCGTGTTGGAAATAAGGCGCATTTTTGCATCCTATTTGTCCTCTAACGTTGTAAAAATGCCTATCTCACTTATCTTACCTGTGAGAGGCAGACGCTGCAGGAATAGAGCCGAGAGAATCTCGAATTGGATCTGTGGGAGAATCACGCTCACTTGTACTGAAAGGAAATCGCATACGAAATGGGGTTAAGAAAAGAACGAACAATTCTTACCCTTCCGCGTCTACAGGAGTGACGATAAAACGAGGACTAGGTGGACTTGCAGACTCAGAGCTGATCGCTCGCCAAGTAGATACTTTTTCTGTAATGAAGGAGTTATCTCAAACGAATAACTGCTCAGTTAATCCAGTGTCTCGAATGACGAGACTAAAACAAACAAAAGTATCATGCTCCGGAACAGCGCCCAGCTACTTTTTTTGCACTGACTGTTATTGAAAGTTCATGAGAAAATGTAAAGAACTAAAACTTGCAAAATTCCATTACAACTCAGTCTAATTAGATTCGCCTTACGACTGTTCTCACAAAAAAGACACAGCAAAACCTTTATGTGTTCGTTTATGTTCTTGTTTGAGGTCTCTTAACTTGCACAGATTTTTTACATGTCAGCCGAAGACGTGCCTCTCTACTTTCTTACCATTTACTCTTGAAAATGAGTAACACGTACAAAAATGTATAAAATAAAAGCAGCCGCGTAAACGTGTTTGATGTTGATTTTCGGACTCGAGCGAAAAGCAAAGCAGCAGATTAGGTTGCGTGCACACTTCGTGTCAGCGTCCACCAGCGTTTCCAGCGTACGCGCCAGCGGCCACGGAAGTTGGATACCGATCTAGCGAAGGCCAGCGTCTGGCAGCGTTCACTAGCGTCCCAGTGCACAGCAGCGTTTTCGCGGGCACTTTTAAACATGAGCAAAACTGTCCGCGACTGTACACTGATGGACGTGGCGTTCGCTAGATGGATATCTATGCTTTCGTAGTCACTGGGGCTGGCGTACGTTCGGAACGAGGGTGGACGCTGACGCAAGTATGAACGCTGCCTCGCATCAACCTAAGATCGATTAATGATCGGTGTTTACAACTGCGACAAAAATATCTATAAATGAAGCATGCAAAAGTGGCTTCCCAGCTGAAAAGTTGAGCATGGCTGGCGCGCAAATAGTTTCAAGCGTCTTCGCTTTCATTATCCTTCATTTCAATGCAAACACATGTGATCCCGATGTTTTCATGTCTCTACCGTACCTCACGTTCAACGAACACCTCTGATCAATTGTGTCGTTGATATCACCGGAGAAGCGCGACCCCCTGCTATGCACCCCACCTGTTGCTGCCGAACATAAGCAATGTGCAAAACTATCGAAGAACTCCCCGTTCTCTTGCGAAAGCAATTAACCTGATGAACAGTTCACCATGTACCACCTATGTGCTTCGTAAAGGGACTGTATCATAAACAGAAGATTGCTGACAATGGATCACTCGCAAAACAAACAACTCGCAGTCTCCCAATCAATAAGAAGAACATAATAACTCACCTGAACAGAGCGGCGAGCAAGAAGACCACGAAAGTTGATGGTCCGTAAACGGAGTCACTTCAACGCCGCGATCTTTCGCAACTGGAAAAAATAAGACTAAAATCATGAAGGGACATAATTTAGCACCCGTTAGCGCAATGATAATGAAAGCATTTTCAGAGTTTACAAAGGTCTGGAAAGAACAGAGGACCACAGGAAAATAAAGGAATAGAAGGCCAAAGAAATGAACACGTGGACAAGCCTGACCCCTCGCTCAAAACGTCATCATAGCGCTGTCACGACTGTCAGAACCTGCCAAACCTTTGCATTCGTCAGTGAAGCTCAGAGGATGGAGCTTTTGCCGTTGAGAACGCGATAAGCATTCTAGTTCCCTTCAAAATGCTAATGACACGAATGCGACAAGGCTATACAGTGGGTTACTGGAAGCAGCCGGTGTGTATCTCAAAGTTGTATTTCTGCTCATTTATTTAGCCCAGTAGGGATAGAAAACGTGACTGACTGAAGCGGGACACGTTGCCAACAGGTATGTGACGGCAGGACCACATGGCATCGCGCGAGATAATCGCAATTACCCGGCGCGCGCCCGTGATGGTTTCATCGCAACAGTGCCATCTCGCTGCAATTTTCTCAACAGGAGCCCTCAACGAAACGACAATAAGTACAGTCTCTGAAAGTATGCTCCCAGAAAGCACTGTGACAGTTAATGAGGGATTAGCATGGAAGCTAAATTAACTCGCGAGCGAATCTGTGCAAGATTTCTTTGGTCCAGATTGCTCTAGTTATGCAAAAAAATAACGGCTATGACAATCCAGCTCCTACCACAGCGTAGAGCACGAAGCGAACACAGTCTAACTCAATAACGCAATGAGTTTATCGCCAGCGTGCGCTCCATTGCAAGTGTTTGCAGATGGCCGCGAACGCGACGCCGTGCGGTCCTAAAGACCGTCTCCCGCGACCAACAAAGACTTACAAAGACAAGTGTGGCACTTCTTACAAAGAAGAAATTTCGATCAGGATTTCCTACGTCTACCCAGAATTCCCTACCAAGGCTATATTATAGAAGTCAAGGAGCAGAACATTATGCAAGCTTTTACAGAGTTTGATAATCGAGAAATTACGGACCAGGAAGTTCCATGAATCTTCTACTCAACATGTTGACAGCTGCCTCTACAAAAATCAGCTAAAAACAACACCTATGAACAGTTGGTTCCCGCCTCATAAAAAACCGCCCTGATTTACTTGCGTTACCTGTACGAAACCTAATAGTAGCTCAACGCTTTTTAGCATTTCTGAGAATAGTCCCAAGTTTTTCGCCGGGTATCTTCATGAGAGCCCATCTCTTAAAGACAGTTCCTGAGATCAAGTGGCCCGCGGAATGCCTCCGTGCATCTAGCATCGCAGTCTGCATTCGCAAAGAATGACCACTTATCAGTCGAAATGGCGAGATAAAGAGACTAGAAACGCATCATTACTTGCAACCATTGCAACCACGATTACTTTCACTCTGCAAGGCAACGGCTTACAAGCAGAATCATGGGTGCATATAGCGTTGCCTGGAGCGTCGTAGCACGATTTCATGTGCTCTCATTGGGAATTGGTTGCACGTAGAATTCTGCTGATTGGGCTTCCTCGTAAAGAACTCATCCAAACGCCGACCCCACCCATCAGGGAGTCTCTGTTCAGGTGTCCACTGGGGAGTAGTTATGGGTTAATGGTTCATGATTGAGCACCTACTACCGTAACAATTGATAGCGGGATGTCTTAGAGTAAAAGTGATCTATTACACAGTTGAACCAACTCCTATGATTTTGATTGTATACTTCCCCTCAAGGACCCATCTAGGAAAAAACTCTTCCTCGAACAGAACTTTCAACTTATGCCCTGAAAGCGCGCACGCATCTACGCCGCGCATATGACCATATTACTATTCTTTTCTTGCAGAGCCAAGAAAGGGCATCAGACTTCATGTTCAGTTGCAGATGGAATATGCTGGAAAGTGTTGGTGTTGGGCACGTACGAGCCTCAACAATGACCGTTCCAATTACGACAGTGGCTCCACTGCAGCCCTGAAAGCGACTTTTTTGGTGTACGCGGCGCCGCTACTGTGCACAGACCAAAGTTCATTAGTATTGCACAAAGTTCTAAAAAGAAAAGAAATTAATTAACTGATCACTGGTGTGACTGAAACCTCTATAATGCAGACAAATCAGTGCTAAACTGCCCTCTCACTCAATCCAGAAGTTGATATCAAGGGGACAGCAGCAGAGTAGGAGTTGGGCAATGGATGTAATGGTGGTAATAATGCAGTCACGAAAGATGCGAACGCAACATTTTTACCTGCGGTTCGTTGTTGAGGGCAGCTGAAAGAGGTCAAGTAAAGAAACCACAGACAGACAGACAGGCATATTATAAAGTGCTAAGAAAGAGGAGAAACGGCTGTAGCAGAACAAACCACCCCCTGAAGTTGCATATAGCACCGAATACGCTTCGAGGAAGACCCACTGGTACTGCGCGATGCGCTCAAAGTGCGGGTGGCTGACTTTTGTGGGCGCCAATGGATGGATGTGCTCTGCTAGCCGCACGATATCAGGCCCAGACAGCATGTCTCAATGCAAATCACAGCATTTAGTGAGCAGGAGCATTGTATTTTGCCTCTTCTGAGTTCACATTTTCCGACTGAAGGCCACTCATCCTTTCAGATCATAAAGAGAAGGAAATCATTAGACAATGTGTGTCATCGCGGCAGCGAAACATTTGGAACAGGGATGCGCTCATGGAAGAAAAACTCCACTCACTACACATTAGGACGCGTTCTGTTTTCAAGCGAGCTGAGAAAACAGGGAAACAAAAACAGAGCAGAGTTCTCATAACAAAAGGTAGCATATGCTGAAACTCTATTCAAACGACAGCTTCAATATGGGATCGACGAGTCGTGCATTCCTACATGGTTCCGTCACGTAACAACACATGTTTGTTAAATGTCACCAAGTCATTTCACTGAACAAAGAATAAACTCGAGCTTTCCCAAGAATGCGCCTCAAAAGAGAAACAAGCATAAATGTTAATCCTGGAACACTAAACTTCATTCGATTGTGAAAGTCTTGAGAATTTTACCTGATTTGAAATGGGCGGTTACTTATCGTTCTGATCCGTTTTCAGTGCTTAAAGGCACAAACACTATAATTTGGTACGCGGTCTAAAATGCCAGTAGATGTTTGTATAGAGGGGAAAAAGGCAAAAAAAAACGAAGTGAAACTGTAAAAGAACCTACAAAAAAGCCCCTGTTACACGACTCAGGAAGCAATTTCGGACGAGTTCCCCGTTGGCATCGTGCCAATAATCGCTATGCTAGATAGGGTTGCACTATTATGTATCATAGCATAGCAGCCGCTTCATATCAACCCCTTCAAATTTTACTTCGCCAATAAAGCGACACGAGCATCAACATCAGACGGACACTTGCAGGCGGGCGGGCGCTGTGGGCGTCGGGGTCGGTATGCGCAGTTTCACAGGGCGCTATAAGGGTATCTTCCTGGGAGAGGGGCGACACAGCGCTTGCTCAGGAGCGGCGAATTCTATTCTGCTAGGCGTATTAGCCCTGCTAGATGTATCCAAGTGTCTTAAAGACTTACCGCACCACCTGCCTTCGAAAGCTTATAACTCGCTATTGAAATAAACATTATAGAATAGTGGCGATGCGATGGTTTGTCCAAATATCAAACCCTCTCAGCAAGGGTAGTAAATCACAAGAAAGTGATTTCCGACAGACCGCGAGCAGAGCCAATCGAACGACAGATGATGAACCCGAGAAACTGGTACCACCAGGATGGTACTACAGGACTAGAGGAGTCAATGGACACAAAAAGACATCGAAGCTTTGCTGACGAGAAAGCCGAGCTGTGCCATGGCATGGAACATCGCTAGTGCTGGCGATGATCAAGAATAAGATATCGATAGGCTGATTGATGGGCAATTCTGTGGCGACTATGGTGAAAGCGTCGCCGGCAATAACAACGACCACGACGACAGCGAACCATTGCACTAGCGCCCCACCTATCGATTAGAACTCAACAACGAACTCATATACAGGATCAATCGCTGTAACATCGCTACACATTCGCACAAAACAAAAGAATGGAACACACAACTCACGAAAACTACGACCAGTGAAGAAAACATGGAACAATGACGCGTTTCTTTCTCTCGGCGCCTGATGAAAACACTTATTCATGGGGAAGACCACCACAACTAGCTCATACTGATCGAAAAAAGTCTAATTCCGGGTGGCCGATACATTCATCGGTCGACTGCTTTCCGTTTCAGTTCAAGGACAACGCAATCGAAAACATCTGGTTCAGCCCCCTTTTATGAACAACAGTTTTGCACAGAACCAGAAACTAGAACCAGATCATATCACCAGAGACTGCAGAAAACGCTGCTAAATTGCAATAAGGTGCAGCAGTTGCACATACAGACACAGCTATTAAATTGTGTTATGTTCTAGCAGTATATCTTCACTGTTCGATAGAAAAACAACCGCAAATCGAAAGCGAAACCTTGCGATGTTCTAGTTCAAAGACCTAAAATGCGCACACATTCCTGAGAATGAGTCAATCCATCCAAAAGTCACCAAAGCCATGCTACAATTGTCTGGAGCCACTTTTCATATGGTGATCGAAAACGCAACAGAAGAACACACAAAAATCAGCGGAAACCGTAAATGGTAAAAAGGAACAAAACGCAACAACGACTTTCGCCGACGCAACTGATGAAGACGTTCGAGGTCTGTGAACTAAACGGGATAACAAATGTGAGCCATAAGGCAGCGTTCAGACTTGTCGCGCGGCAATTGTACCAGACCCCAGCTTCCCTTTATATTCTTTCTTCTATTTAATCCCTTTTTCTCTGTTTCTCATTTCTACCTGATTCCTAGCTCCTCTTTTCACTTTAAAATCGAATTTGGTTTTTGACGTTTTTACGACTTTTGTGAGTTTTTCGAGTTTTTGGCGACGAGTTTTTTTAAAGGGCATAGAAAATCACAGTATCGTTATCGCAGTGTCCTGTATCAAAACTACATTAAAATTCAATGTTAAAGTGAAAAAGAGGAGCTAAGAATCAGGTAGAAATGAGAAACAGTGAAAAAGGGATTGAATACCGGAAGAAAGAACATAAAGGGAAGCTGGGTCTGGTACATAAAGGGAAGCTCGGTCTGGTACAACTCAACCGCGACAAGTCTGAACGCTGCCTAAAACAGGGCTTCGATTACACCAGTTTAAGGGATTTGCAAAGAAACCAACAAATTGGTCATCCTTTTCCAAGAAAAACCAATTTCCAATTTATTGGATCCAACCAATTTATCTTTGTAATTAATAATTAGAAAATTAGTCGACGCTGGCACTTGGTCGCGCTAGTAGTGGTCACTTGCACTCCTATAAGCTTGAGCCCGGCTGAAGAAAGTGACCACCATCCCGCTGAGAGGGGAAGGATCCTCGCGCTACTCTCGAACCATGGCCCCCTCCCTATGAGGCTGCGTTCACAAGCATCCATGATGACCGACCTTCGATGATCCTCGGCATCGTTTGAGGTCTTTCTGATGAGATGTTAGAACCACAGCCAAGATATTAACAGTTTTATTCTGCTATGCTCACTTAAGGTTAACTTGGTTTGTGCTTGTGAGCTACGAGACCTCCCTAGACACCTTTAGTTTATGGTGAACTGCTCTTAAGTCTGAAATGGCATTCGGTGGTAGGGTCATTCTTAACTTTGACTTCAAAAGGCGACAAAGCCGAAACGTCAGCCGAATAAAACTGTTAATATCTTGGCTGTGGTTTGAAAATCTCATGAGAAAGCTGCGTTCATACATCGACATCTATGCTTTCCTAGTCGCTGGCGCTGCTGTACGCTCGACAGGGCGCCGTACGCTGGCCTTCGCTGACGCAAAGCATGAACGAAGCCCAACTCCGTTAGCAGCCAGGTAAAAAAGGTGTCGATCATATTGGGTTAGCCAACAATTCATCAAACTCCCTATATCTCTTTTGAATACAGAAGCCATAGACCAACAGCTATTTCAGAAATATTACGATTGCTGTTCTGAGGACCAAAACCCCTTGAACTGACGTATTAATTCCAATAAACAAAGCTGATGAATTATGAATTGCTGAGGAGCTTGGTTTCAAATGAAAAAAACTGGTCATGAAGACCTTATGGCAAAGCGTTCTCAGAGAGCATTCTATCTTGCTAACCAAATGTTGGAAACATAAGCCCTTTCACCAATGAAATTGGCAACAACCGCCCCCTTCCAGCAGTCGTGTCCACTGCCTCATGAGTATGGAGCAATGCAGGTTTACTCAGCCATGAGGGGATAATAAGAGGATCTTCTTGCGAAAAGGATGAGGATAACGTTAACGACAACTACTAATAGACATGGTATTTGGCGCAGTGTGACTATTCGCCGCATGTTATTAAAACAGGAGCGTAGACTGTAAATCCTGAATGAGAATTCATATTACCCAAGAGAATAGCCATGCACAGATCTAAGAACGACTATGAAAAAAATACTAGAATTTTCCCGAGGAGAAGTAGCAAATCGAATTATTTGCAGTTCCTTAAAAAGCTCACCTTTCAAAGCCTTCAGGTATTTTTGCACTGAACTCGTTGAACGTATCAATTTAGTCTTGACATCCGAAGAGAACTGCCCACGGTCGCACATTACTTTCAGCTTAAATGAGCAGATTACTCAACGGTACATCAGAAATGTGCTTTACGAAACCACTAAAAAAGAAAAGTTATCATTAGCGAGTAATGGTGAAATATGAAAGCACTAATGCGTCTACAGATTCTTTTGCTTTTTGTCATAGAAGGAAAGCACATAACATTATTGCAAGAAAAGTTATCTATTTTGGATTACATGAGAGCTTCTGGCGACCATCGCCCCTCCACGAAAGTTCGCCCTTTCGAATGACAGACCAAAAAAATGGAAAGATTAGCCAATTTCATTGAAACTGGTAAAACTGGAAATGATGAAAAAAGCGGACCAACCTCTTTTTCAGATTTCGCAAGCAAAATGTTGAGATCAGTAACACCACACTGCTCGAGATGATGAATATTAGCCAGAGAAAGGCCGACAACTCGAAGCCATGGATCCAAGACTTTTCGGGACATAGACGGCTTGTAAAAGACCACGAGACAAAGTGAACGCGTAATGCTGGCCTGAAATAAGAAACTTCCACTGGGACGTTTTCTTTCCAAAAGAACAGAACAGAACTTTTTCTACTGTCGATCTAAGGCTGCGTTACTTTGCGTCAGCGTTCACCTGCGTTCCGAAGGTAGACCAGATTCAGCGACTAGGAAAGTACAGATATCGATATTGCGAATGCACGGGTCTACCAGCGTCTGCCGCACCCTCCAGCGTCCTACATAGGTATGAATCCAGCGATCAGCGTACGCCAGCGTCCATCAGCGTCTACCAGCGTCGAGGATGGAGAGTATGAGGAAGCAGAAAGGTAACAGATAGCTGGATTAGGCGTCGTGAAATTGCGGCGTTGCAACCGCACCGTACAACTGCTAAAGCACAGAATTAAGCAACCGGTGTATGGTGTGTGCAGTTGTACGGTGCGGTCGCACACTCCGCAATTACATCCTCGACGCTGGTAGGCGCTGCTGGACGCTGATGTTCTCTAGATCGATTTCTATACTTCCTAGTCCCTCGAGACGCAGGTGCTCGTTAGATCGATATCTATAGTTCCCTGGTCGCCGGTGCCGGCGTACGCTCGAAATGTTAGTGGTAGCTAGCGAACGCTGAGCCAAAGTATGAGCGCAGCTCAACCGGAAGAATATCGCGCGACCATCTACTCGGGGAACCAGAATCCTCCGTTTTCATTACCCATCCCCACATCTTAAGGCCAAAGAAATTCTCGAAATATTACCAATATCAGTCAATCAAAGAACGGTCGAAGTTTTATTTCATTCTTTACTGCTGCTATTGGCTGATCGGTTGAACAGGACGCACAATTGAATGATGGTGATAAATGCTAACGCTGAATGATAATGTGTGACCTGTGCGATGGAGCTGATCTCAGGGTCTGAGTTTCGGCTGTGGCAAAGGGTCCTAACCAAAACTCAACACTTGACAGCACTTCAATATGAACTGATGATTTTCTTATTAATCGGATTCTCAGAACAACTATTACACGTACACAATCAAATGCCGTTGTAGAGCCGCACTAAAGAAGTGTTGCGCACTATGCAAGAACATGGTCACAAACTTGTCCCCAATTTTTGGAAAAGGAAATATTAACAACCCCCACATTCTCAACTCGTCATTCGAACTTTGCGACTCTTTGAACAGAGCCTCGGTCACTACGCAGCGTCTGAGTCCAAATGAATGATACCTCAAGAGAAGTAAGCGATGAGTCGTCGATTCGTGAGGCGCTCGACTCATAGCGCTCCACCAGCTCTTCGAAAGACCGCATTGCATATGTCAAATCGCCGAACACCGCTGATGGCCCAACGAACATTGGTGACTAAAAGAGGAACTTTTGTAATGACAATTCCCTCTTTCCTAATGGCGGCGTATTAAAGGACTAAACTTAACGAGATCGTTAACCGCTTCTATATTTCCAGAAAGTGAAGTTCCCCATTTTCACAAGTTGCTAAGTGTTTTGTGGACTAACCCAATGCTCGTAGCAATGTGTATGTAGCTGTGATTTGTTCAAAGATATCAGATTAAATTGGTTCGTAAGTTCAGTACACGTTTCTCGCCTAATCCGACTACAGGTATTCCTTCTGAGACCAGATTGCCTGCAGCTCCCCGAGAGATGGGAGCTCTCACAAATTGTTCCAGAAAAGAGGTGCACGATAAATCCACAAGGCGCGTAGCATGTCACAATTGGCGCCCTGAGCAGGCGCCGTAAGGAGCTTTTTCCAGGGCTGGCACCCTCGCCCTATCGAGCTGCAACATACCGACCAGGACGCCCACCGCACCCGCCCGCCCACAAATGGCCGCACAGTCACATCGACGCTGGTACTCTTATGCTTCATTCATGAAGTACAATTGATATGGAACGTTGTTTTATGAAGACCTACGTGCAGCAGCGTTTATCAGAGCTGTTGTTGGCATGATGCCAACATGGAAGCCTTCCAAAAAAGATCGTAAAGAACAGTAGTGAGGTGCAGAGCATAAGTTATTTTTACGCAGATTTTTGATTGTTTTTGTTTGATTTTGCTTAACTTCGCATTTGGTCATTTTCCCCCACTTTATAGCACTTTAATATGAGCAAGTACAAAATTACCGTGCTCACGCCTTCAATATGCCATTTGTTAAAATGCCAGAATAGCTCACCTCACAAGACTGCTGAAAACATCCGATGTTTGTAAGCGGCTGATGTGATGGCATTTTATGGACAAGCGATAGTGTATGCCGTGCTACGAGATGCAGTAGACACGGCTTCGACCATCTGTAAACACATGAAAACATGATATATTCAATCAGAAATATCAATGTCATTCAGCACGAAACACGGAGATAGGTGACATCTGTTCTTCTTTGACTGTGGATCTTTTCAAAGGTTTGGACTGAACCATTTATTTATGGGTATGTTCTTTTCAGCTAGTATGGCACTACAATAGAAACTGCATAAACCAAATTACAAGAAAAGAGAAGGTGTAGAATATGCCATCTGCACCTATTCAACCTCAAGGCAATCAACCAAACAATATGAAGTCTAAAAAACGGAGAGCCCATCTTCGAACTATTTCGAAGTGGGAAAAATGTTAGTTTCATGAAGAAAATGCGAATCATGACCTCAGAGGGGAGAATTGGAACCGCAGAGAGAATCGATAAGAAAGAAAAGCTAATCAGTAAACGACTTTCAGTCACAAATGCGATGAAGCCCAGAAAGAAATCCGCCGAGGAGCCGATGGGCGGAGCCATTCGCCCCGAGCACGCAGAGGGTGCATGCTCAGCGCTCTGTGCAGTGGAATGTCAGCGGACGAAATTAGCTATGGCTGCGAACTGCTCCCTGCCTTTACAATGAAAAAGCTTCATGATCGAAATATCTCCTCTAGAACGGAAGGGGCCCTAGCTTGGTGGGGGAGGGGAGGGGTTCTAGAAAAACCAACAAATTGCTGATAAGAATCCTGATAACAGGCGAAATAACCTTCGTGGTACCTTTTGCCAACGTCAATATGGAAGTGAGGTAAATCGCATCTGGGGGATGGGAAACTATCAATTCCCGGCTGTCTTGCTTGTCTCTGTACACCCAGAATCCTGGCCAGAGCCCGAAGGTCGGTGTAGTAAAAACCTCGTCGATACTGTACCTTTAAAAAATTTGTAGACTTAAGGCACCGTTTCACAAGTATCATACCGTCTCCTTACGTATTTCTCACTGGATACTCTGCATGAGTTTCATGCTCCATGCAGAGGATTCACTGAGAAATACGTAAGGAGACCGCACGATACTTGATGGTCCCTGAACATGAACAAAAGAGAACGCCAGTCAATCCCGCTACTTAGCCACGAAGCAGCTTCTTCAGGCACCGCTTGCGCGGACAGCGTGAAGAGGATGCTCCGCCTTTCGATGTGAGTATCCGGTAAAGACCTTGCACCACAAGATAGGAAACTAATGGGAGCACTCGAAAATCCTGTTCTCCCTCGCTCACATTTTGCTGTTGGCCTGATCCCAGGAAATGTGAACGCGACTTGAGCGACTCTTCATAAATTGAGAGAACGGAACCTGTAGTTGTTTTATGGAACGTTCAAACTTGGCGATGGCGTGCGTCGGAGCGCAGGCAACGCGCTTCGTTCGGTAGCCTCCGGCTTGTGTTTCAAGGAATCCTACTATATACGGGGTATATCCGCGCATGTGTGTCTGTGTGTGCGTCTGTCTGTTTGTCACGAAATTCATAGCACCTGAAGAAGGACTTGGAGGGGTCGGGTCATGGTGGGGATGGATAGAGCATGGGACAAAACCTAAATAGCACCCATGACCATGGTAAGCCCCGCCCACAGGCGGGCGTGCGTCAAAAGTTAGCGATGTCACTGAAAAAATCATAACTCGGTTCCAGAGCAGTCCCGAGATGAGGGAACAGTGCAGTAAAGTTAACAAAGGGCTGGCCGACCAAATAGAGGAGACACACCCGAAATGGGCGGGGCGTACTTGAGATGGGCGGCGCTTTCCATAAAGGTAGGTAACTCGGTTCCCGAAAATGTTTAGAGATCGCAGAAAAGTACATGACGAACATCTGGCAAGAGTCCACCATGTTTGCGGCATGCTGAGGCCGGCCCACAGTGGGCGGGGCGTGCATTTGAACACGAGGTACCAGTATAAAAAACCGTAGTTTGGTCCTAAAGCACTACAGATGGCAAAAAAGTGGATTATGGCCCCCGACTGATCACATGCAGGAATTTGCGAGGCACTCGCATTGTGGGCGGAGCGTGCGCCGAGGTGGGCGGAGCCAGTCTGAAAAATCCGTAAAACGCTTCCAAAGCACTCCAGACACCGGGAAAAATAGTTTAAGAGGGTCTTCGGTTGAGAAGCGCGAGGCATACGTTGTGGGCGGAGCGTGCGGCGAGGTGGGCGGAGCCAAATTGAAAAAATTCCTAAAACGATTCCAGAACACTCCAGACACCGGGAAAAAGTAGTTTGAGATCAGCGAGGGGTCATCGGTTCACAAGTGTGAGGCACACCCGCTGTGGGCGGAGCGTGCGGCGAGGTGGGCAGGGGCAATATTAAAAAAGGTGTGAGGCATCACAATTCATTGTATGAGTCAAATAAGCATTCATATCCATCCGCACATGTAGATGAGTGTGGCACAACTTGAAATTTCCAACTCATGATAAACTGCGTGCTGCTTCATGTGCACCAAGGGACACCATGACCACCAGGAAGCGAATGGTTCTGTTCGATTTTCTTGGCAATTCCAAATTCTGTTCTCAAATTTCAGCGCAGTTGCTGCTTTTTGAGAAGGCAATCCTCATGGAAGGGCGGAGTTGCTGTAGGGGAGAGGGGGTGGAGAAAATGTAGCTGTACGTGGTGCTATTAAGCACACCGGTGTGGTGATTAGATCCCGAATCAGTTCCTGCCCTTGATGATCTTCTGGGGTCGGCTGATTGGTAACAGACTTGTTCGGGAAGATAGAAACACCACTCGCACTTCGGCAGGCTCAGCATGCCATTGTATTGGCCATATCACACTCAACAAGTCATTACATTCCGAATGGGAGTATTTTCCTCTTTTCCTTCCTCAGTGGAAAGGTCTACATTGAAAACTCAAGTCAGTGCTCTTCAAATCGTTTCGTTTCACGGTCGTTTCCAGACACATGCGTCGCAAGAAGGATAAGTAATTGACTTTTGTCGTCATAAAAGTAACGAGAGCACCGTTTACGATCCCGTCTTTTGCGGTGTTTCGCCTGTATCTCAGGCTGACTTCAACATACATAAACGATAGGAAAAAAGCTTGGAGGAAGCAGGAATAAAGCTTGGAGGAAGCCCAAATCGCACATTTGCTAGTAAGGCTGTCGGATTTTTCGAATTAAAGGATGGTTCTCGAGGCGAAGGTGGTGTAAGTGGCGCGCTTACCACTCGCGCGGTCCTGGGTTCCGAATCCCAGGTCGACACCCGCCCAGGCCAACCAAGCCTTCTACCCTTGGGGACGGTAAATTGGTACCAGATTCGTCTGGGAGGATAAAACACTGACTTGTACATCGGCTGGCCCCCGCAAGTCATTGTATAGGCCACATCGCATTCAGTAAGCCACTACGATTCTGAATGGAAGTAGAATGCGTGCCGCATCAAGGGAAGGGATTGATTAACGGCGAAGACCTTATCCTTTATTTATCCTTTACTCTCCGTTTTTCAGAAAT
>MU912262.1:24111-37502 GCA_036418165.1 Cooperia oncophora
AGTCCACCATTTGAATGGTGGGAGTGAGGTGATTAAGGGAAAGCGGCGATACAGTCGTGATACCAACAAATGAAACTCGTCCAGACACGCATTTTCTCTTCGCTGTATGCTCGTACAAACCGAATCAACAGTGTTCCTGATTGTTTTTTTTTCTTATTAGTCTCACTGCCAACCATTTGTGATCTTTAAGGCTGCAGTAGTTGAATCACCGTAGTGTTCATGATTCTTGAAAGTTTAATGTTCTTTGAATGTTTTCGAAACCTTTGAAGATTTGGCTTTGCCTATTTTGCGCTTTGCAGTGCAATCATCCCCGCAGCAAGAAAAGCACTACAATTCGCGTGTGGTAATGCACTGATTTGTGAAACTGCTGAAGACGCGAGGACTCTTGCATATGGTAGCGCTGGAGGTGACAGGTCTGTCTAGAGTCAACTTCAAGATTTCTCTAAACGGATATCGTTTTTTTTACTACGATTTCTTAGGCAGATACAAAGCCGTTGCTTTGGATGGAACCATGTTCCAGCAAAGCGGAGTGATTGGAGGTGGTAGTCATGAGTTGAAAATGCGTGCGAAGAAATGGGACGAGAGGGACTTGAAGTAGGTTTTTGAACGGTTTGTTAAAGATAAGGGGCATGTTGGCTGAGGGCGGGCGGTTGCTGCCAACGTTATTGGTGGATGGGCTGCGAGAGGGCATTTGGCCACACCCCATTCAGCCCTTGCACCAGTGACGTTGGCAGCAACGGCCTGCCCCAGCCATCGCGCAATGCCTTTAAGTTTCGCGCAGTGTAGATGAATCCTTTGAAATTGTGATAATTGGTTTTTAGACAATTGCGTGAACGTCGTGCCCAACTTCAAGAGGAAAGCAATACTCTGCACAGGAACTCGACGAAAGGAATTGGACGTTGAGATGCAAAGGTAAACAAAAGAGTTTATCCAGTAGGTATATAGCCGTGACTGCCGCTAATCCGTTTTTATGTTCGATGGTCGGTTTTGCCTACTTTTATCCCTTTCGTTGTCTCGTTGTCTGATCTTTGCAGTATTGCGTATGTACTGTAGCCTGTCCGCCGGCTTTTGTCGCAGAACGCTTCTTTGAAGAGTCCAAAGATCAAACCGAAAATTCTACTGGTCGTATTGGTTGCTGCAAGGAGGGAGTCGTATTCAGTCCAAGAAATTTTATTCTTGACCGTTGACTTTTCGTGTTCCACATGCGCTATCTACATCACTGGGAGAATTCCTGATGGGGAGTTGTCCTATTTGCCCTCTGAAAAAATTTCTCGTCCCCCTTTCCTCTCACCCGACCGAGTCGGAACGATTTTCTTGCTTCTGTGCTTGGGCGTTTTCGCTTTCCCCAAAATGGTAAGTAGGACAGGGGAGGAGAGTGGTCGTATGTTCCAAAATTTTTGACCAGAAGCAGGAAAAGCCCTGACTGAGAGAGCTGGTTAGCGCCACACGTAAATTAGTGGCTTTCCGTGATCTTTAACCGTTGGTTCACCACTCCGATAATTATATTTCAACTTTGTCTCTTTCAGAAATAAGCTGACCTCAGTTGAGTATCGGCTGAAAAATATGCAACTCGAGAAAACCAAGTGTGAGACTGACACACTCAATAAGTTGACCTTTGACCCTTGAAAGCCCTCGAGTCTGAGCTCACGTGTGGATCCGGTGAGTCCATGTGAGGCCTCAGCAATGCTTAAAATCGCAAATTACGTTGACAGCATGATTTTAGCCCAAAATCGAGGAGATAGAAGAGCGCATGCAGGAAAGAGAGAGGGAAATAGCGAAGATCGAAGAGAAGAGTAACGCTGTTGCGGATGATGTGAGTCTTTTGTTTTTGGGACTTTTTTTTTTAAATTTCTTTTCTTTGGCTCGAGGCTTTCATTGCTGCGATTCAGGTTTTTTGCAAGTTTTCTTGCAGAAAGGTGGGATTAAGAAACATTCGTGAGAATACGAAGAGGCGTGAAATTGCGGTGAGCGTTTTTCTCGTAACAAACTTCCGGGACGCACTTCGGCGAAGGGGGAGGGGGCATTTTGCGCCTTCCCACTGCCCTGTCCAATGCTTTACAAGAATTGACAAGTCGTATCTACAAGCTTTATTGGAATACTTCATTCCTGTTCAAGCTCTATCGGATCTCTACTTAATGATTCGACACGACAATGGGAAGCAGCGGAAATGCAAAACGCCCCCCCCCTTCCCTCCCCGCCGTCGCCGAACTGCGCCAACCTCTAGTTATACTAGAATTTAGCCAAGTGCTCGTTCAGATTCCATCAGGAAAGGGTTGACCGCATGCGGGAGTTCGACAACGAACTTGACCGTATTCGTAATGAGCTGGAGTATCTGCGTTCCGAGGATAAAAACAGGAAAGGTCAAACAGGAAATGGATAAGGTTAGGAGGGGATCAGTTTCCACCAAAGGCCTTATTTGCTTGACTGGTGTAATCAGTGAGTTCGAAATATTACGTTTTAGGTGAAAAATCTCGAAAAGGAACTGGAAGCTCTGAAGAAAAAGGAAACAAAGGAAGGCAAAGTACTAGCGCGTTTAGAGAAAGAAATGGAAGACTTGAAGGTTGCCGCCATGGAAAAGAAAAACGAACAAGAAGCTTTGGAGCAGGAACTTGGTGCCGTGAAGAAAGATGCTCAGGTCAATTTTCACGTTCACTCAATGTACATTTCATCATTGCTAGATAAATGCCCTGCTCTCAGTTTTTTTTTTCTGAAACTGAGGACGTAGCTTTGTTTTAAGGGGCGTAATTGCCTATGAGGCATTCACTTTTCATTGTTCTCCATTCTGTGAATTAAAACTAGACAGGACCCGCTAGGTGGTGCGTCTGTGATTAAAAATGCAAAAAAAAGCGCGTAGATGGCACTTCAGATGGGGTCCCTTTAGTTTCACGCGAGCGCAGCCGGCCAATAGGACCGACCACTGGCGGTAGTCTTACATCCATGGCTGCCGCAATTCTTTTCCTCGAAGTGATGTCGATTTACCTATGAGCGCTTAGTAGAGGCGGTTCGACTCGGCATATGTGAATATCCAACGTTTAATTTCCTGAATACGCTAGTGGAATGCGATACGACGCATTAGCATCGCTTTTGGTCACAACCAGTCACCCTTGCAATGATCCATTTTTAATTCAAATGCTATGTTTTCAGGTAAAATGTGTAAAATTCTTGCGTATTCAGCAGCTGCCTAGTTAGCAGAACTTTAGCGATTTGATGGTCGCAGGTCCGTTCTGCGACCGTGAGAAAGGCCGCTCGGAGGAAAACATGAAACTCGAGAAATCGTTCTGCACGTGGAAGTTCTGCGTCTCGAGTCGGGTACTTCGGTGTACACTCTTTCCAAATGGCCGGATCAACCTTGCCAGGGTTCCCTTGTGAGAAGCAAGGGGGGGGGGAAGGGCTGGCAATATTGTGGCAGGGAAGTCAGTTTGTTTCGGTTTTTTCTCCGAACGAACTTATTCCCCAACCCAATACTTTCAACCCAATACTTTCTCTTCTTCCTCTACTCTGCCCAGTTGCACCGTGAGAATGAGGCAATTCGGATGAAAAGACCCGGTCGACAAGGTCACGTCATCCTACTCCACGACAGCGCCAGGCGGCACAAGTCGTCAAAGCCGCACTCCAAGAGCTTGGGAAGGTTCTTCGGCATCCACCGTACTCTCTGTACCTTGCGCCAACCGACTATCACCTTTTCCGCTCCATGTCAAAACAAATGAGGGGTGTTACCTTCGAAGACGAGGATGACCTCAAAAACTGGCTCAACAACTTCTTCGACATTAGACCTGTCGATTTCTGCGGAACGGTACATCAACAAATTGGTCGAGAGTGGAGGTAGGTCGTAGATGAATGAAACGGGAAATACATATGTGAATTAATTCATTGTCATGAAGTATTGTTTTGGTTTAAAAAAGCCCTTTGAAAAAAACGAATTTTTATTCCGAACACCTTATTCTTCTCCGCAGTAGTTACATGTCTCGTTACTCCCCATCCCTTTTCCTTTTGGGCCCCCGCCCCCCTTTTTTTTTTTTTTCCCCCCCCCTCATTTACGTTTTTATTATTTTCTTATCAAAAGATTGGCTTACACATACCAGAAGGAGTTGGTGGCGAAACATGCGTCCAGAAGAGCAAGTATAAAGAGATGGAAACGGTGCCTGCGAAGCAAATTTGGCAGAACCCTGCCCATGATCTCTTTCTCCTTTTCTCTCTTTCACACCTTGGTCCTTCCTGGCTTCCTTGCACTATGATTATTATGATAAAGTTCGATCAGAACGCCACATGTTATCTCTGTGTTAAACTATTTGTGCGGTGAACGAGACTTGTTTACTTCGCAAGCGGACGTTGACGACTCATGCAGTGTGCTATGACGGCGGTGATTTGTTGTCTGATCATTTGCTGTACTATCGTCTGATCAACACATTGCGACTGATAGTGCGCCTCGGCAAACGATCGCTTTCCAGCAAGTTTTTCTCTATTGCAAAGTTAAACGGTGATGCTTACTGTCCTGATAAGATAGACTGATTATTTCAATTGCATCGGCTGCCAGCTGAACCCTGATTGTAGTCTTGTTGTGACGCACGTCTGTAAGCGCCTTCCCGGTCCATACTTCACTACCTACTTTCTCACTTCAACCCACATCACGTCATTGTTTACCAGCTTGTGTGGCCGATTCTCCCACATATCCCTTGACTCGTTCCCCTAGAGAGCTTGAGCCTGGATTTTTTTTTTCGGATTAACGTGTCCAGGTTCCTATAACAAACAGTTAATATTGTCCGCTGCTTACTTGCAGGAACTAAGCGTTTGTCAACCTTGTGATTTATACCTTTGCGTTGGGTGAGAAATGTTTTCATTCTTATCTAACTCGAATATGTTTTTCAGGCAGCCCAACGCGAAGTGACAGGTGCCGAGAAAGCAGTTCTGGCGTTAGAGAGCTTGGTTAGCCGAAAACATGCTGAAAGACATGCATTGCTACACTCGGCGAAGATCAACCAGGTTCAAATTCCACTCACCTCAGGCAGCTTGGCTGATGTTGACGCTGAAGATGAAGATGGTAAGGGTCACAAAGTGTGTCTGATTACTTGACAACCCTCAATAATGGCACGGTTTTTACAGAAAAGTACGATGGAAGTCAACAACAAACTCGCAACCACCCTTTCGCTAAGAAGCAAGATTGAAGAGAGAATCGAAAATAAAAGTCAACTATAAGGCGCTTCCTGAGAATTTGAAGGATGTAAGACTCAGTTACTAATTTATTAACTCATTTGTTATCTGCTTGTGCTGGCAACAGTTTCTTCCTTTTGTAGGGCTCAAGACGAAGACGAAGTTTAAGAGGCATGTTTGAAAGAATGAACAAAGAAATAAATGACGCTCAGACGACGTTATCGCGATTGAATGCGCCCAATCTTAAAGCAAGTCAAAGGTATAGTTTTGTGATTTGGGTTAAACTATTGCGGGGTCAAGGGCACCCTTTCGCCTTTGAACGAACAGTGATTTGTCAAATTTTGCTGACAAGATGCTAAGTAACAAGCAGTGAAGAGAAAAGCCCTAAAAAACCCGCCCGAAATGGCACATGTAGAACACGTTCAGAACAGCGCTGTGCGGCATAAGGCGAAGAAAGGGCGTGGTCGGACGAGTTCTCGCTCGCCGGTATCGATTCTTCCCTTTTTTACCCGATTTTCACCAGCTGAAATGAGAGAGAGCTAGTATAGGACCGCACCTCCAAGGATGCCTCAGAAATGAAAGCTAGACGTTGCCGTGGACAGTGGGCGGAGCCGTAGCCTCGTCGCGAGTACAGTCGTCATCCGGAGACTTGATTGGGCGGCAAGGGTCGGCGACGCGGCTGCGGCGTGTCACGAGCGCGGCAATCAGCTGTTTCCGGCCTAATTTGGCCATTTTCTGTCTAATTTTTAACGGATTTCATTCTATTTTTTTCCAAGGCCATTTGCTTTATCGTCCTTATGCAGTACTTCAGGGCGTAGTCTTTTTTTTCGTTTTTGCAATAGAGTGTTTTTGCGTTTTTTCTCAGGTTTTTGTTCGGTTGTCTACTCAACTGTTTAATTGTGCGCGGAAATCAGAGAATCTCAATCGTAGTTTTTTCTTGTGAATTCAAGGAACAACTATTTGTGAGAAAAGCAGCCAAAACAGCGTAAATTAGGGAGAAAATGGCTAAAATAGGTTGGAAACAGCTGATCGCCGCGCTCGGATGACACACGCAGACGCGTCGCGATCCTTGCCGCCCTAATTAAGTCCCCGGATGACGACTGTAGGTCGCGCTGTCTTGTATTTTTGAGCTGTGGTAGTAGTACAACCTCTACTTTCGGACAGAGTTACTTGTTCAGAAGGCGTCTGCTCATCAAATGAATGCGGGGGTGCTTTCAGGTTGGATAAGGCCCAGTTAATGAAGAGCGCAGTTGAAGACTTGCAGGAAATAAGTGAAAATGGCCGGATAGAAATAGACTATTTTCTAGGCCGCATTTTCACTTACTTTCCTCTATGACTTTAGCCTACGCGCGTGCGCAGCATTTTGGAAAAAATGGGGAGCACTCATGAAGAGTAGGGAAAGTGTGAATCTGAGAGGGGGAGAGGGTAGATAAAACTTTTTTGTCTGATGTGCACCTATGTTCTCTGATTTAATCTAACCTGTGTTTATCTGTATTTTTTTACCTTGTGGGCCAGCGCTTTAGCGATGCGTTTTTTTTCATTCAATCCCTTCTTTCTTTTGTAAAATTGTAATTTTGTTGATGGCAAATTTTGTTGTCAGGATGGAAGAAGTGAAGGAACGAGAAGCGGAGACTACTGAGGAATGTGAGATGGCGCGTAAAAAAGCAAGGAAAATCCGGACGTACTTCGAAAAAGTGAAAACTGAGCGGTACCGGAAATTCCAGGAGTGCTTCGAGACTGTTAGCCAAAAAATCGATGAAATCTACAAGGTAATTTTTGTTGCAAGCGAGCAGTCGCTTGTTTTTTCATTTGTTTATCTATTTATTTACTCATTTATTTCGCTTGTACATGATGCGCCATGAATGATAGCAATAAAAAATGCATTTGACAGCGACAAAGGAAACGGCACGCACATGTAGCTGCTTAGAAAGGCATAGAAAGCGTAGATGAGGTGGGACAAGTGGTGTGCTTATCACGCGCGCCGTCCAGGGGTAAACTCCTAAATGGACAATGCCAAGCTGGCCCTAAGAAGATATTAGGTTGGCGGAAAAGTTTTGTCACTTATTTTCGAACTCAATTACTTGCTCATTAGCAAGACGGGGTAACCGGTAATGTAAGCTCTTGTACAACAAGGAGTGGTCTCTCTGTTAGTACCACTCGCTTGCCTCTTGCTCCTTCTTCTGCAATATGCACAAGGATTTTATCCGCTTAGCGCGATCAGCCCCGACCGCAACACTTCAAAAACTATTCAGACTCCACACACCTGACGGCCACCGGTTAGCTGGCGATGGCGCAATTGATGGAGCTGAATAAGCACCATGCCCCCAATCATCGAGCAACCTTACCACGACAGTGACTCTTCAAGTCAGCTTGAGGGAGCTATGGGTCGGGAAACTGCTGGATGAAGAAGCTGCTTCCTTGGTCAAGGCGTACGCAAAGCAGCTACGAGATCTAAGGCGTATCGTGGATCAGAGGGAAAATTGTCCGCAAAAAGTTCGACCTGTACCGTCAATGCAATGCTTGATCTCTCTCCGCCTTGCACTTTGTAGCAAGCAAGACACCGCCCTTCTCATAGCAAGTTGCCTCCGTAATCGACGAACGAGAAACCTTCCATAACCCAAGTTCAAGTCGAAGTTGAGATGGTGTCCAACTTTGCGTCGTGTCTCCCTGCATAGTGAAGCGATGGCATCCATGAGGTGCTCAAACAGTGGCAAGGACCCCGCAGTTACATTGCTTGTACAATTTTGATCTTCACGTCGACAGCTGCCATGCTGGCGCCAGGGTGGTAGAAGAAATAGTTTAAGGAAGCGCTTGAAGGGGTCGGTGCTGAAGGTAGCGGATAACATTCTTGTCCATAATGCAGAATAAGGATGAGCAGGAGCCGAGCCAGTGACACTAATAGAAAGATCAATCCTTAATGTATAAATGCTCACATTACCGGTTAGCCCTCTTCAGGTAATAGGCGAATACTTGGGTTCAAAAAAGTATGACAGAACTTTCCCGCCAACCTAATAGTATCATAGGTTTTCAGAAGAAAGGCATATGGAAGGAATTTTTTTCAGTTCTTCTAGTTCCAATAATCGAAAGACATTTTTGTCGTAATTCCCATGCATTTCCAGGAACAACGCTATCCTCCTGAAACCTTCCTACCTAATCATGGCCTTGACGTTCATCCCATCAACGAGAAACTTCGAGAGCTCACGTACCCGAAAGGAGTGAAGTTGGTCTTTGACGTGATCCAGGTGAGGACATCTTAAACTTTTTAGTCTTGTAACATTTATCAGCAGGATGCCGAGTTGTTGACGATAGACTCGACCCTCGAACCCATACCTCACGTTTGCCGGGCGAGCTCGCTGTTTGTTACGTCAACGGGACTTTTGCCCTCAGAGCTTAATGGTTTTTGTTCCCTAACATTACAGTACTCAGACGTTTAAGGTAATGAGGGGTAGGCCGGGGGAGAGACTGAATTGTGGTGAAAGTTTCACATGATTTTGACCTTATTGTTATCAAAAATGGTAAAGGCACGTTCCGCGTTCACTTGATGTGCAGGCGCCGTACTTGAACAAGGCAATTTTGTCAACAGGTATAAAAGGCGTGCCATTCATCGCTCAAGAACGCGAACCGCACGTGCGGAAACAGTGCCCCACCGCCTAAACACGGGCCCAACGTACCTTTCTATTAGATTGCGTGTGGCGTGTTCTCGCTGCTTTCAGTCCACCATTTTGAATGGTGGGAGTGAGGTGATAAGGGAAAGCGCCGATATAGTCCTGATACCAACAAATGAAACTCGTCCAAGCACGCATTTTCTCTTCGCTGTATGCTCCTCAAAACGCGAATCAACGAATGTTCTGCTGGTTTTGTTCTTTACTTATTGAACTGACTGCCACTTTTGTTTAATCCAGTTTATTAGTACCCACACCAGCATGTGTGGTCTTAGCCGGCACTATGTAGATCACGCGACGTAGTGGTTCTAAATTTGAACGTGTTAATGTTCTTTGAACTGTTCTTGAAATCTTTGAAGTTGTGGCTCTGCTTATTTTGGCGCCTTTGCAGTGGCAATCATGCCGGCACAGAAAAGCACTACAATTCGCGTGTGGTAATGCACTGATTTGTGAAACTGCTGAAGACGCGAGGACTCTTGCATATGGTAGCGCTGGAGGTGACAGGTCTGTCTAGAGTCAACTTCAAGATTTCTCTAAAGGTGGTATGTTTTTATTACAGATTCTTACGAGATACAAAGCCGTTGCTTTGGATGGAACCATGTTCCAGCAAAGCGGAGTGATTGGAGGTGGTAGTCATGAGTTGAAAATGCGTGCGAAGAAATGGGACGAGAGGGACTTGAAGTAAGTTTTTGAAGCGGCTATTGGTAAAGATAAAAGGGGCATGTTGGCTGATGGCGGGCGCGTAGCTGCCATACGTTATCTGGTCGGATTGGGCTGGCGAGAGAGGGCGATTGGCCACACCCATTCATGTCCCTTGCTACAGTGACGTTGGCAGCAACCGGCTGCCCAGCCATCGCTCAACTGACCTTATTTTTCGCGCGAGATAATGAATCCTTCGAAAATTGTGTGAAGTAAGTGTCACTTTTCGACAATTGCGTGAACGTCGTGCCTCAGACTTCAAGAGGAAGCATACTCTGCAACAGTTTGAGCCGACGGAAAGGAATTGGACGTTGAGATGGCAAGCGTAACAAAAGAGTTTATCCAGTAGTATATCAGGCCGTATGACTGACGTTCTTGTCCGGTTTTTAGGTTGCGATATCGTTTTTGCGCTACCTTTGCCCTCCCCTTTTCGTTGTCTCGTTTGTCTGATCTTTGCAGTATTGCGTATGTATTGTTCCTGCCCGGCCCTTTGTGCAGAACGCTTTTTGAAGAGTCAAAGAATCAACCGAATTTCGGAGCCGGGAATTTCGTCGTACGCTAGAAAATCTATGTCGTATTGGTTCGGTGCAGGGAGGGAGTCGTATTCAGTCCAAGAAATTTTATTCTTGACCGTTGACTTTTCGTGTTCCACATGCGCTATCTACATCACTGGGAGAATTCCTGATGGGGAGTTGTCCTATTTGCCTCTGAAAAAATTTCTCGTCCCCCTTTCCTCTCACCCGACCGAGTCGGGAACGATTTTCTTCTGCTGCGCGCTTGGGCGTTTTCGCTTTCCCCAAAATGGTAAGTAGGAAAGGGGAGGAGAGTGGTCGTATGTTCCAAAATTTTTGACCAGAAGCAGGAAAAGCCCTGATGGGAGAGAGCTGATTAGCGCACACACTACATATGGTTCTTTCCTGGATCTTTTAACCGTTGGTTCACCACTCCGATAATTATATTTCAACTTTGTCTCTTTCAGAAATAAGCTGACCTCAGTTGAGTATCGGCTGAAAAATATGCAACTCGAGAAAACCAAGTGTGAGACTGACACACTCAATAAGTTGACCTTTGAACTTGAAGCCCTCGAGTCTGAGCTCAGTGTGATTCCGGTGAGTCCATGTGAGGCCTCAGCAATGCTTAAAATCGCAAATTACGTTGACAGCATGATTTTAGCCCAAAATCGAGGAGATAGAAGAGCGCATGCAGGAAAGAGAGAGGGAAATAGCGAAGATCGAAGAGAAGAGTAACGCTGTTGCGGATGATGTGAGTCTTTTTTTGGACTTTTTTTGAATTTCTTTTCTTTGCCTCGAACTTTATCGCTGCGATTCAGGTTTTTGCAAGTTTCTGCAAGAAGGTTGGAATTAAGAACATTCGTGAATACGAAGAGCGCGAAATGCGGTGAGCGTTTTCTCTACAAACTTCCGGGACGCACTTCGGCGAAGGGGGAGGGGGCATTTTGCGCTTCCCACTGCCCTGTCCAATGCTTTACAAGAATTGACAAGTCGTATCTACAAGCTTTATTGGAATCACTTCATTCCTGTTCAAGCTCTATCGGATCTCTACTTAATGATTCGACACGACAATGGGAAGCAGCGGAAATGCAAACGCCCCCTTCCCTCCCCCGCCGTCGCCGAACTGCGCCAACCTCTAGTTATACTAGAATTTAGCCAAGTGCTCGTTCAGATTCCATCAGGAAAGGGTTGACCGCATGCGGGAGTTCGACAACGAACTTGACCGTATTCGTAATGAGCTGGAGTATCTGCGTTCCGAGGATAAAAACAGGAAAGTCAAACAGGAAATGGAATAAGGTTAGTAGAGAACATCCACCAAAGGCCTATTTGCTTGACTGGTGATCAGTGAGTTCGAAAATTGGTGACAGCACCATGTGTGTGCACGCGGCCTACAGAGAGCAGGGGCGTGAGACACACAATGTGTGTCTCGCGATAATGTGTTGAAAAGCCGCATGATGCAAATAAGGCCTGTTAGGGGACTGAACTTTGATCGATACATTAATTTCATATGCGGTAATTTTTTTCAGATTGACTATCTTACGGAAAATGCGGAACAACAGAAACAGGTCCTCCAAAACGAGAAAGTCAATCTGGTATCAATGGAGAAGCAAGTGAAGGAAAGCAAGGAAAAGTTAGAGAAGGTGCTGAAATAGCTGTTGTAGTCATTTCTGTTGTCTTTTACTCCCAACCTTGCCGTTTTCAGGTATCTATTGAGCTTAACGAAATCAATAAACAGCTCTCTGATGCAAGTGGTGATTCGGCGGAATCAGAGCGTGTAAGAAGACGCAATGAAGCCATTGAAAATCTTAAGAGGGTTTTCCCAGACAAGGTAAAAAACGATTTTCAAACCCGGTCAAAACATTTCAGTTCATTCTCTACGTCAAGTTTGCTTGTAACCCTTTGGAACGCGTTCATACTCAGGGGCGATCGAGCGAAGTATGGACGCGACCGTTAGAGGTGTGCCTAAATGTGACGCCTTTGCAGAATATGCTTTCAAGGTCCATGGTCGTCTGGTCGATCTGTGCCAGCCTAGCCATAAGCGCTTCAATTTGGCTGTGACGAAAGTTCTCCAAAAGCATATGACGAGTATTGTCTGCGACACTGAAGATACTGCAAGGGATGCGATCATGTATTTGAAGGTGAATTGATATTTACTTCAGTTTTTTTTTTTTGCTCGGCGATAGGAGTAGAGGCAGGTGGGTAGCAGATTCGCAAGCAGTTTGCTGTTTGTAATGGGGGGGGGGGGGGTGTACGAAGCAGTATCCACAGAAAGTGGGATACCGTGCCCTAGGTGTAGTATTAGTTTTGCGGGAAAGTTCAATTTTTTTACAAATTAGGACTTTCCTTTTTTAAGCAGAGAGGCGTACAAGATCAAAATTATACAGCAAGTACAAGATCAAAATTATACAGCAATGTTATTGAGAGATCCTTGCCAGTTTTTGGACAGTTCGTGGATGCCATCGCTTAACAATGCACGCCGGCGCGACGCAAAGTTGGACATCATCTCAACTTTGACTTGGGCTCAAGTCGTGGAGGTTTTCTCGGCTGTATGACGGTTGAATACGGGAGGCGACCTATCTGGCGCATCAGATAAGAAGCAGATCGTTGTGGCTGGACCACCGGTGTGCAAGGGGAGAGCCATCCAGCTCTATTGCATGAAGTACGGCTCGAACTTTTTTTGACGGGGTGTGCTGCACCAGCACGTTGAAGACGGACTGTGCCGATGGATTTTGCCCTCTGCTTGACGATTCGCTTCAGATCTCGTAGCTGCCTTGCGTACGGATTGATCCGAGGAGGCAGCTTCTTCATCCAGTAGTTTCCCGACCCACCGCTATCTAGAGCTGAGTTTACAGGTACTTTCCAGAACTCAGCTACGTCATTCGAACGCGTAGGCTTCCGCTCTTGAGAGAGGCTGCCGTGCGTGGAGATTGGGTCTGGCGACTGTAGACATTGTCCTATGTGGGCAGCTCTTATTTCGAGTAGACAGCTGCCATGCGGCGGCCACGGGTAGAGAAAATAGTTCAAGGAAGTCGCTTGAAGGGGTTCGGTGCTTGGAAGGCCAGCGGATAACATTCGTTGTCCATAATGCAGAATAAGGATGAGCAGGAGCCGAGCCAGTGACACTAATAGAAAGATCAATCCTTAATGTATAAATGCTCACATTACCGGTTAGCCCTCTTCAGGTAATAGGCGAATACTTGGGTTCAAAAAAGTATGACAGAACTTTCCCGCCAAACTAATAGTATCATAGGTTTTCAGAAGAAAGGCATATGGAAGGAATTTTTTTCAGTTCTTCTAGTTCCAATAATCGAAAGACATTTTTGTCGTAATTCCCACGCATTTTCAGGAACAACGCTATCCTCCTGAAACC
>MU912262.1:37602-62955 GCA_036418165.1 Cooperia oncophora
TTACGTTTTAGGTGAAAAATCTCGAAAAGGAACTGGAAGCTCTGAAGAAAAAGGAAACAAAGGAAGGCAAAGTACTAGCGCGTTTAGAGAAAGAAATGGAAGACTTGAAGGTTGCCGCCATGGAAAAGTTGTTAAACTATTTGTGCGGTGAACGAGACTTGTTTACTTCGCAAGCGGACGTTGACGACTCATGCAGTGTGCTATGACGGCGGTGATTTGTTGTCTGATCATTTGCTGTACTATCGTCTGATCAACACATTGCGACTGATAGTGCGCCTCGGCAAACGATCGCTTTCCAGCAAGTTTTTCTCTATTGCAAAGTTAAACGGTGATGCTTACTGTCTGATAAGATAGACTGATTATTTCAATTGCATCGGCTGCCAGCTGAACCCTCATTGTAGTCTTGTTGTGACGGCACGGTCTGTAACCCTTCCAGTCCATACTTCACTACCTACTTTCTCACTTCAACCCACATCACGTCATTCTTTACCAGCTTGTGTGGCCGATTCTCCCACATATCCCTTGACTCGTTCCCCTAGAGAGCTTGAGCCTGGATTTTTTTTCGGATTGATGTGTCCAGGTTCCTATAACAAACAGTTCATATTGTCCCTGCTTACTTCAGGACTAACGTTTGTCAGCCTTGTTGATTTATACCTTTGCGTTGGGTGAGAAATGTTTTCATTCTTATCTAACTCGAATATGTTTTTCAGGCAGCCCAACGCGAAGTGACAGGTGCCGAGAAAGCAGTTCTGGCGTTAGAGAGCTTGGTTAGCCGAAAACATGCTGAAAGACATGCATTGCTACACTCGGCGAAGATCAACCAGGTTCAAATTCCACTCACCTCAGGCAGCTTGGCTGATGTTGACGCTGAAGATGAAGATGGTAAGGGTCACAAAGTGTGTCTGATTACTTGACAACCCTCAATAATGGCACGGTTTTTACAGAAAGTACCGATGGAAGTCAACCAACAAACTCCAACAACCTTTCGCAAGAGCAAATTGAAAGAGAATCGAAAATAAAAGTCAACTATAAGGCGCTTCCTGAGAATTTGAAGGATGTAAGACTCAGTTACTAATTTATTAACTCATTTGTTATCTGTTGTGCTGGCAACAGTTTCTTCCTTTTGTAGCTCAAAGACGAAGAAGAAGTTAAGAGGCATGTTGAAAGAATGAACAAAGAAATAAATGACGCTCAGACGACGTTATCGCGATTGAATGCGCCCAATCTCAAAGCAAGTCAAAGGTATAGTTTTGTGATTTGTTAACTATTGCGGGGTAAGGGCACCCTTCCCTTTGAAGAACGGTGATTTGTGCTGCTCAAATGTTGTTGACAAGATGGTAAGTAACAAGCAGTGAAGAGAAAAGCCCTAAAAAACCCGCCCGAAATGGCACATGTAGAACACGTTCAGAACAGTGCTGTGCGGCATAAGGCGAAGAAAGGGCGTGGTCGGACGAGTTCTCACTCGCCGGTATCGATTCTTCCCTTTTTTACCCGATTTTCACCAGCTGAAATGGAGAGAGAGCTAGTATAGGAACAACCGCACCATCAGATGCCTCAGAAATGAAAGCTAGACGTTGCCGTGGACAGTGGGCGGAGCCGTAGCCTCGTCGCGAGTACAGTCGTCATCCGGAGACTTGATTGGGGCGGCAAGGGTCGCGACGCGGCTGCGGCGTGTCACGAGCGTGGCAATTTTATCAACTGTTTCCGGCCTAATTTGGCCATTTTCTGCCTGATTTTCACGGGATTTTCTATTTTTTTTCCAAGGCCATTTGCTTTATCGTCCTTATGCAGTACTTCAGGGCGTAGTCTTTTTTTCGTTTTTGCAATAGAGTGTTTTTGCGTTTTTTCTGTCTTCAGGTTTTGTATCGATGTCTACTCAAACTGTTTAAATTGTGCGAAACAGGAATCCAGAAGATACTCAATCGTAGTTGTTCTTGTGTAATTCAAGGAACAACTATTTGTGAGAAAAGCAGCCAAAACAGCGTAAATTAGGGAGAAAATGGCTAAAATAGGTTGGAAACAGCTGATCGCCGCGCTCTGAGGACACGAGACAGCGGTCGGCACCTCTGCGCCGCCTAATTAAGTCCGGATGACGACTGTAGGTCGCGCTGTCTTGTATTTTTGAGCTGTGGTAGTAGTACAACCTCATTACTTTCGGACAGGGCTACCTTGTTCAGAAGGCGTCTGCTCATCAAATGAACGCGGCGTGCCTTTCAGGTTGGATAAGGCCCAGTTAATGAACAGCGCCGTTGAAGACTCGGGAAATAAGTGAAAATGGCCAGATAGAAATTGACTATGTAGCGCATTTTGGAAAAATCGGGAGACTCATGAGAATAGGAGAAGTGGTGAATCTGCGAAGAGGGGTGGATAAAAACTTTTTTGTCTGATGTGCACCTATGTTTCTAATTTAATCTAATCTGTGTTCTCACTGTATTTTCTACCTTATGGGCCAGTGCTTTGGCGATGCGTTTTTTCATTCAATCCCTTCTTTCTTTTGTAAAATTGTAATTTTGTTGATGGCAAATTTTGTTGTCAGGATGGAAGAAGTGAAGGAACGAGAAGCGGAGACTACTGAGGAATGTGAGATGGCACGTAAAAAAGCAAGGAAAATCCGGACGTACTTCGAAAAAGTGAAAACTGAGCGGTACCGGAAATTCCAGGAGTGCTTCGAGACTGTTAGCCAAAAAATCGATGAAATCTACAAGGTAATTTTTGTTGCAAGCGAGCAGTCGCTTGTTTATTTATTTGTTTATCTATTTATTTACTCATTTATTTCGCTTGTACATGATGCGCCATGAATGATAGCAATAAAAAATGCATTTGACAGCGACAAAGGAAACGGCACGCACATGTAGCTGCTTAGAAAGGCATAGAAAGCGTAGATGAGGTGGGACAAGTGGTGTGCTTATCACGCGCGCCGTCCAGGGGTCAAACTCCTAAATGGACAATGCCAAGCTGGCCCTAAGAAGATATTAGGTTGGCGGAAAAGTTTTGTCACTTATTTTCGAACTCATTACTTGCTCATTAGCAAGAGGGGTAACCGGTAATGTAAGCTCTTGTACAACAAGGAGTGGTCTCTCTGTTAGTACCACTCGCTTGCCTCTTGCTCCTTCTTCTGCAATATGCACAAGGATTTTATCCGCTACCATCAGCCCCGACCAACTTCCACAAACTATTTCACCCACCACCCTGACGCCAGCGTGTTAGCTGCAGATGCCAAATTGATGGAGCTGAATAAGCACGATGCCCAATCATCGAGCAACCTTACCACGACAGTGACTCTTCAAGTCAGCTTGAGGAAGCTATGGGTCGGGAAACTGCTGGATGAAGAAGCTGCTTCCTTGGTCAAGACGCAAGGCAAAGCAGTACGAGATCTAAACAAGGGAGGAGGTCGTTCAGGGCGTGGTGAGCTTTTCGAAAACGGTTTGTTGCATATTGTAGGGGCTCACGCAAGGA
This sequence comes from Cooperia oncophora, assembly GCA_036418165.1. NCBI lineage: Eukaryota > Metazoa > Nematoda > Chromadorea > Rhabditida > Trichostrongylidae > Cooperia > Cooperia oncophora. Next base: position 41,059 of record MU912262.1, read on the forward strand.
CCTGAAAAGTGTGCTTCATTTTCGCTGCGCGCTTCCAGGAACGGTAAAAAACGAGTGAAAAGAAATCTTTGGAATCTGCTTCGTTCTGGGCCTCTTTACGGCGTGGGTCACTTGCAACTTTGACCAGTTGCTGTGTGGGGGTACTTATAAAGAGCGGGATATTGAATCGAAGTGAAATCGTCGGCAAGTGAGCTTCCAACTGGGGTCATCGTGCTGCAAGGCGTGAACGGCTTCTTGCCACTGGTTCATCACGATAGAGCGTAGCTGCGTCGGCATCGGATGGCCTAGTGGATAGAGTGGAGGTTGCGCAATCGCGGACAATGGGGGTGGGGTTGATGGTTCGGCTCCCCTTGCGTCGTCGCTTTTTGCATTTTTTTAGAAGTTTCGCTGTTCTCGCTTCCATTTCTGTCTGCGCATGATAGACTCGATATTTTGCCATTATTGGGCACATTTCTGAGAAGTACACCGTCATGAGTCGGGCTATTCAATATTTCGATTTCTCACGCGCACCATTGAACAAGAAGATTGGTACTGGACGTTGTTCCTCATAGCTAGATTAACAGTGATTTGATTGCGCAATTAAGTTAATTTTCTGGTGTGGTGCGATTATAGACAATTTGGGGCCACATCTTCTTTCCACTGAATTCGTTATGTACACCAATATAGGAAACGTTCAGCGCTATTCTGTCGCCAGATTGCGTGGACGCCAAGAATAGGTGTTATATTTGTGATCAGGGCCACTGATTACCACTAAAAACGAATTTTCGGTCAAAACAATTGTTTTGACCTTCTTGGGTTTGCTTATTGGGTTGTCCGGTGTCCGTAGCGTCAACGATACGCATCGCTGTTACGAAGATGTGAGACTCCGCTCACACTGCCGACCAAATGGTCGGTCACCTACAACCCGAAAAAGTCAAAAAAAATTTCGCTCAAAACTTGCTCCTAGGGGTAATCGACAGTCCTGATCACGATTCTAGACTTTATTTTCGGTTCCAGTGCCATCTGGCACCGGCATAGCGCCGAAGAGCTGAGTCTGTGCATACTAACGAATTCGAACGAAAAAGCAGTTTTGCTCCATAAAAGTAGGATTGTTCAGTTTATCGTGAATGTTTTTGTTAGGACCACTTATTTAGACAAACATGGATCCAAAAAATGAAAAATTGTAGAAAAGCAAAATTTTGTCCTCGGCGCGGATCCGAACCATCAACCTATTTTTTACGTTTTTTTTTATTCGTAGAAGCGCGCAGCGAAAATGAACCTCAGTTTTCTGGTCCTCGTATGTGCCCCTACAATATGCACAAGACCATTTGGAAAAGCTCACACGCACTGAACGACCTGTCCCTTGTAAGGCGTTATCGTGGATCAGACGCAGCTTAGGTCAAAAAAGTTCGAGCCGTACCTCATGCAATGGAGCTTGATCTCTCTCCCCTTGCACTTTTGTAGCACAGACAACGCCCCTTCTAATAGCAAGTTGCCTTCCGTAATCGATCGGACGAGAAAACCTCCATAACCCAAGTTCAAGTCGAGGTTGAGATGGTGTCCAACTTTGCGTCGTGTCTCCCTGCATAGTGAAGCGATGGCATCCATGAGGTGCTCAAACAGTGGCAAGGACCCCGCAGTTACATTGCTGTACAATTTTGATCTTACACTCCTCTCTATAAAAAGAAAGCCTAGTTTGAAAAAAATGTGACAGAACTTTCCCGCCAACCTAATATAGAGGGAAAGCATTCATTTACAACCAAAATGTTCAATTCAGATATGGGTATTTAAATGTCATTCAGTAAATGGTTAGCTTGTTATGTCCGGAATTCAGGCTCTTTCCCGAAATGCAAGCGCTCAGGCATTCCTTGGAGCTGAGAACATGGAGGAACCATATTTGGAAGGTATACAGGTCAGTTCCACCTTCTATGCTGTGTTTTTCTGTATGCCCTAGCATATTTTCCCGAAAGAAACTTGGCTTAGGCAGCGTTCAGACTTGTAGCGCTACGTCGCGCTGCAGCTGTAGCGCTACAAGTCTGAACGCTGCCTTACAAACGTGATCTGACCATACCATTGACCGAAATTGAAAAACACGGGCGCTGCTCGATAAATCCTGGCTGCGTGGGCACGATGGAAGCGGTGTGAAATAAGCTCGCTTGTGCGATTTGCAGCGTGGCGTTCTCATGAAGTCTTAATTGATTTGACGTGCCTGAGGGTGCCACAGTATGCCCATTCGACCACGGTAAGAAAAGCCATGTCTCGAGCGCGTTCATACTTTGCGATCCGATCGCGCGATCCAGACTATGATATCGCGGAGTATAAACATGCTCTTTTCGCGGGCGCTCCCTCAACATAAGGTACCAACTCGCGCCCGAAAATTGAACTGAAACATAGTTTACATGATAATGTTGATGAAAAAACTGGAACAATTTACATTTGTAACAATTGTTTTTTAGTATAACTGTGTTGCACCTGGTAAGCGCTTCCGACCGATGGATAATCTATCTGGAGGAGAGAAAACTGTAGCTGCCTTGGCGCTGCTGTTCGCTATGCATGCCCGAAATCCATCACCTTTCTTTGTTCTGGATGAGATCGATGCTGCACTTGATAACACGAACATTGGAAAGGTACTAAAGCTTCGAGATTCATAAACTTTGTAACTTTTTGATTAAGAAACATTTCTACAGGTGTCCTCCTTCATCTGTGAATCTGCTCGTAGTGACATACAAATCATCATTATTTCACTGAAAGAGGAATTCTATAACAAGGTAAGGTCACATTTTGGTGGTAGTTGCTAATGTTTTCGGCGGTGTTTACCCTCCACAACTTCACTCTTTGAAATTTGAGCTATTTTCCCAGAAAAAACTTCGTCCCAGAGCGATTTGTCTAGAAATTTGTCCTCGGAGAAGTTCGACCCACCCCCCCCCTCCCTTTGGAGCGACTACTGCATCGCTTTCCAAATCGTTTTGACTCAACAAAATTCAGGAAAAAAGTTGTTGACAGAAGCAATTCACCCTCTTCATTGTCTGCTGGAGCATCTGCCCAGTCCCAGTTAGTGGTGAGAAACGTGCAGTTTGACGGCGGGGGGGGGGGGGGGGCATTTTGTACTTTTGCTTCTTCCCATCGACGTGTCGACCTATCTAGGCAGCCTCTTCTCGAGTTGACAGGTTTCACCATGATGGCTAGATGAGCTTGCTCCAGCTTCACAAGAGTTCACAGGTTTCGCCAGAGTGAGACTTGTAAACCGGAACTAGGGAAGCAATGATAGTACAAAATGTCCCCCCCCCCTCCGTCGTCAAACTGCGCCCGTTGCTCGTGTATGATGACGCCTCTTCTACCGATTGTATGCCTGACGGGTACAGCATCGTGATACGTAAAATAGTGGTGTCACTGCGACCCTTCTCCTAAATCCCTCTTATAATGTGTTCACCTTCCCCTGTTTACCCTCCTTATTACCATTTATCATCCTAAGCTCTCTGTATCCCTTCCAGTTTTCCTAGTTTCCCAGAAGTTCCCACCAGAATGAGGAAGTATTCATCTACTGGGAAGAAACAGAATTGCGCTCGGAAAGGTTTGTGAATTCGCCCAGGTCAGCCCGATTTCCTGCCAGCGATCAGGTACGCACCCGCTTACCTCTTCTAATGTGGCTCTCAACGAAGTTCTCCGCTAATACCCGATCTGGCGTTGTCAGCATTTCCAAGCTCGTATGCAGTGTATTGAGTCAGCGCTTTGCTGAGAAGGGGACATTTCAAGGACCATTTCTGAGGTTCTAGGGCTGAAAACCACCCTTTCAGACGGTAGTAGTCCTCACACGAAGTACATGGCTGTATCCGAAGTCGCGCTTGCCAATTTTCATCAGCTACAGCTATTGACCATTTTGAACCCATTCGGTTTTTTAATGCATTTGACTGTCAGTGAACGTTTTTGCGACGAAATGATCAGGTAGTAGAGTTCAGGATCGGGGAAGGGAGGAGGCGTAGAAGGGGCAGAACACCCTGGAGCTAACGCACTTTCGCTGCTTCTCGTTGTCCTGCTAACCGTCTTCACAAGAGTTGAGAATTAGTTAGTACGAACTTTGACTGGAAACTTTATAGCTTCACAAGATCTCACAAATCTTTACTTGATGGCTCGACACGACCATGGGAAGCAGCGGAAGCCTCCCCGTTGCGAACTGCGCACCATTTTTCTTATACGAACAGTTGCTATTTAGGCAATAGAATATTCTGTATTTTAGGCTGATGCTTTGATTGGAATTTATCCCGAGGCGGCCGGTTGCCCCACTTCGGGTGTGCTAACCTTTGATCTAACACCTTACAAACAGACTGGTCTGAATGATACCAGTATAATGGAAAGTACTGCTGTAAATCTGAAAGGGGACCTATCCGCTGTAACCTCACCTTCCTAAGAGAGAAGAGCTGCAACAACGAAGATCTCAACTTGTATGTATAAATAAAATGGATTAAGCTATTTATAGCTCATAATTTAGTCCTGTACCATACGATTTAATTTTACATTTTTAAAATAATTTTTTGGCGCAGTTCGGCTTGGTAGGGGCACAAAATGGTGCACAGGCTACCTTGTGAAGACCTGTAAATTCATGTTGATGAGATGGCTCACTTGTACAGCTTCACACGAGATTACAGCCTCTCAGAATGAGATCTGTTATTAAACCCGAACTAACAAAAGGTTTTAATGAAAATGCCCCTTCGAGTCCGAACAGCGCCTCCTTTTGCTTTTATTATATTCTCGGTGTGAAGGATTAGTAGGGGATCAGATTCTGTGAGTTTGAAGCGACACGGCTTCCATGTTTTGATTGATGAACTAGCTTTTTTCCGAAGAATCTCAAATTCTTTATTCTATTGCCACCATTGCTATATTTCTAAGTTGATTTCATTGTGCGAACTCCTTAATAAGTATCCGTTTTTGTCACTTGGTTTTTTTCTGAGGTCACTTTTTTGTATCGTAGGGAAGTATAATACAAGCTGTCACTTTTCTTGTAGCCAGAATTATTTTCGTTTTTTTCCCTTTTCGCAATAGTGTGAAGCTAATTTTATTCTATTTTTTCGATATAGCTGAAGCATTTAGCCTGATACTCATTTTACACGTTTCCTATGTCGTCTACTTAGCGTTCCACTGCGTTGTATACATTCCCTTGTGGGGAACCTCATTTGTGATTATTTTCTGTCGAATAAAAGTTATTTCTCACGTTTTACGATTTGAAAAGGCAGTTTATTCTCTGCATTATTGCTTCTTAATGCTTGTACTGTGTAAATGAGGATTTCAGGCGCGTTAGGCGCAGTTTGTCGACGGGGGCATTTTGCACTTTTGCTACTTCCCATCGATGTGTCGCCTATCTAGACAGCCTCTTCTCGAGTTGACAGGTTTTAACATGATGGCTTGACTACCTTGTTCCAGCTTCACAAGAGTTCACAGGTTTCGCCAGAGTGAGACATGTAAACCGGAACTGAGGAAGCAATGATAGTACAAATGCCCCCCCCCTGTCGACAAACAGCGCCGGCGCGTTATAACCTTGAGGGGGGTGCACCTGTGAGCGCTTGGCAGCATGCCATATCCTGTAAACTGTGTACTGGACCACCTTGGCAGCCGTAAGCCTTGTACACCCTGTGAACTGCTGTCAAACTTGAAAATTACCCTCAATATATCGGAGATGTGCCACAGATACAGAGCTTGATAGGAGTTAACAGGGAAACCGGATTTACAGAGCTTACAGGATGAAACGCGATTTCTGGTATTCATTAAGTATACAGCCAACACGACTTAACAAGCTTCAAATGCAACGCATTACAGCGCGTGCCCCCCCCCCCCCCCCAAGCATCACTGCGTCCAGAGTCATTTCTTTCCACTTTTTTCAATTTTATGAGTACTTTCCGGGGAACTTATTCTAAACGCAAACTCAGACACAGCGTCAACTGTGGTCCGACTTGGTAATTGTCCTTCTTTGAACGAAGTGGCGCGTTCGCAATCGCAGACAATGTAAGACTTTTGCGACTCGAAGTTGCTTGATAAAAACGCCCTGCCTAAGCTGCGATAACCTAGCCCCGCCTCCTGTGGTTAGATCCACCCTCACCGGTATGGTTTTATAATGGCTTACTAGCAGTGAGGTGTGTGTATACTAGAGCATATGTATATTCCCCAGTCATACCTCGTTCAACTTCTCTTTTCCACACTCATGCTAATAACCAACAGGGTTCTTATTTAGGGCGCTTTCGACGATCTGATTTTTTTCTCCACTTGTATTTCACTTATTAAATAACCAGTCGGATACCCGGCTAACGCCGGGTGCTCCTCCTTCTGTATGGCCGGCTTCCCCGAGCCGACCTGGCTTTGCCAGGCACTCTTGTAGAATGCGCTAAATGTGCCGCAGGCGGCAGGTATTTTTTTAATGTGGGGAAAATGAGTTGAAAAAAGCTCAACATCAGTCATTATCTACCAACATCTGGTCCCTCTTGCTTACTACAGACTTTCAACCGTGAGAAGGCTGCACCATACCATTAAAGATCGCAGTTGCGACATCAGAATGGGTAATGTAATTAGTTCCGGACATGCACAGAAAATACGCTCTATACTACCCAGCCACCAGTGCCGGTCCGGCCGTACACTCAGGAGTCCGCCCTCCCGGCCCCCTAATCCTGGGGTCGTAGCCTCCGGAGGAACTCCACATTAGCTTGTAAAGAAATGCACACTTGGGGAAGCTGCCGTGTCGCAGGCCGACGGATATTTACACGCAATAAACAGCCAAGCGCGCCCTACATCCCTCTACGACTGTTCGGCTGCTCCGGGTCTCCCCGCCGTTATTTATGCTGTCCTCCATCCTTTCAAGTGACGCTCCACCTCTTAACAAGAGTCATCACCCATCAGCCAGTTTGCTAAACCCGTAAATTTGTTAACAAATTCTCCCATAGTATGTAATATTCTGCGGAGATTCCCTGTTTTCAGTATATACCCCCAGCTCGGGACCATTTGGATCTAAAAGCAAATACTTCAGTGGACGACCTTGATTCTTTGCCATCAAAGGAAAGAGTTCACAGACTGAGCCTCTAATACTCGGCATTAAGTGGTAAGAAGTGATAAAAATGTAGCGCAGATGGTATCTTATCCGTTTTTATCGATTGATAAGATTACCTGTCACCCGTCATCAATGTCCTCATCACTAAATCTCTATGATTTGGTAGCGTGAACCACCTTGAACAGCGACGACGACTGCAACTTCCCTTATCAGCCCCTATCAGTAGTTATCGCTTCCAGTCACCCACGGTTGATGTCCCCATCTCACCCTCTATATCACTTGCTGAAACGTACGCCTCGCTGATGCTGTGACCTGCGCTGTGAATACGATGACCTCACCTTTCTAACGCCCCTTATCGAATCTTATCAGCAGCTTACAGTTCTTGTCACCCACTAATGATGTTCTTGGCCCATACCCTATATCATATCTTAGAATCAAGAGCTAGATGCTGTCACCCGCGTTATGATATGGTGACCTCCCCCTTCTAACGCCTCTTATCGGATCTTATCAACTGATATCACTTCCTGTCACCCACCAATAGTGTTCCCGTCACACCGCCTACATCACTTCTTGAAATCAATGTCTCACTGCTACTGGGACCGGCGCTATGAATTTCGTGACACACAGACAGACGCACACACACACACACACACACACACACACACACACACACACACACACACACACACACACACACACACACACACACACACACACACACACACACTGACAGACATACTTAGCGAATTATACAGAGTAGGATTTTACGATATCAACCCAACGCCCTAAAACTGGCAATCGTGAGCTTTGCCTTTAAGGTTCCGTGGAGCTTATAGAAGGCTAGGTGGGCGGCGCCGCGATCATTTGGAGCCTTTCAACCCTCGTACCACTCCCTCTACGACAACCAACTCGACGGGATACCTCGAGTTATTTTTTAAGGTTGTGCCGAGTTGAGGATGCCGTTGACCAGTATGAGACCTCGATACAGAACTGTATTGCGATACTGAAAATCCTCCATGAAAACTGAATCTTGTTGTTTCTAGAACATCTACAGCCATGAGCACATATTGGTTGAAGAATTTTCTCGGTGTTCGTCAATCTGATTTTGAGCTGTTGCGAATTCCAGCTCCGACTGCAGAGTTCTGCATTCATGTCACGTTAAGAAGCATTCAGGTGGGAAATTAATGCGATTTCATGCGACCTAGTTGCAGGATATGTTCATTTTCCAACTTTCTTTACAACTGGCATTAGAAACAGGGCACATCTTGCCACTGGGGGGAATTTTGCAAATCACGCCCCGCATCCATCCCCACCCCGTATCGTTTTACCATCTTCCTAAAACTTCCCGATTTCCAACCAAAAATTCCTCCAATTTCTCAAGAGACTACCGTTAAGCGAGGTGGGGGGGGGGGGGTGGAGGAATGTGCACATCAGAGTGGAAAAAAAAATCGAGAAAACCTAAGTACTACCCCGTCTGTCCTGCGACGGCCAAATACGAGCCCCCCGTAGCACGTCGCAAGTTGCCCCCCCCCCTCGCTGGAAGCCTTCAACTTTCGACGTGCCTGATTGGAGAGGAATTTGCGCGAAGTCCTGGACGGATTCCAATCGTATGTATCTTCAGCGCAACATAACGTGTGCAATCTCTGTATAGTCGTTTCCGCTGGAGACCCTGGGGCGTGTCAGGCGGCTGCGTTTAGCGCAGCGGTCGGCCCGTATTCCACCGATTCGCTCGCTTGCTCGTCTCGATAACTGGTGTCGCCGCGCCGAATCAGCGCTCCTTCCTGACACGCCCCAAGCTTTGCGGCTAGAACGACCATACAAATGGTTTCTATAGATTTGCATTTAAGATGTTTGTGAATCAAACTTTATTATTTTTTTCAGACTGGAGCACTTCTCGGCTCAGTGCTTGGCCCACTGTCAGCAGTGATGTTCGAGAGAAAGGCAGCAAATGCAGAAAATCTTAGGTGAAAGTCAGGTTCATCCTCAGTCGCCGTTTCAGTTCGGCAGCGCTTAGCATGTGGAGTTTTGGGATAGTGAGGATATAGTCTGGGAATATTTGGGATGCACACAAGGGGCCGATTCTTGTTGTCATTGACAGGGCGTCATGTTTCAACGCATTCCACGCTAACCTTGGGAGTGGAGTCACTTGGACTTCTGTCTGCTTAATTGGTGGGCCATCTGTCAAAATGATTTCAGGGGGATTGCCCGTAGAACAAGGCACAGTTTGTCAGTGACTCCACCCCCCCACCCCTCACTCAGGTATGAAAGACGCTCTTACCTCTTGTTCACAGTCGTTATCACTGAACTCATTCGGGGCGTGTCATTGACGCGGCGCCAGTGCGCTTTCCACTGCTCACTGAAGCCTAAAGCCGCAACGATCGTTTAGAAAACGGGCTACTGCTGTGCCAAAAACCAAACCCTGCTGACACGTCCTGACCGGCTTCAGTAATAAAGACTGTACTTTTGATTTTTAGCGCGTCGTTCGTAAATGGAGGAACAACTGGAGCAATGATTGGCGCGTTGATGGGACCAGCGATAACTTATCTATCGCTCAGAGATATGAATACTGTACAGTTATATGACAAGTGTTACCGATTGAGGTACGTTTCTGGAAATTTGAAACATCGAGTGCGCCTAACGAATATTTTCCGAGATATCGGCTGCTCTTGGTTATTTGACCAACGGCTCAATGGGATTTGTAGTCGGTCTGGACTTGGCTGTACTGATGAGCAATCTTATGGGAAAAGCCTGGTAGAAAAACAAACAGATGTGTATCATGATAAAATTGTACATTAAACTTGGCTTCCCATCCGTCAGCGATCCTTAGAAGTTATGATATTCAAAGTATGGTTTTATCTTTTATCGCGGAGTTCGATATGTCAGTTTCGCACTACCTCACAGCTATTTCCTCGGCATTAGGCTGGGATGCTACTTCTCTCCTGTAGGTTGACTTTGTACTGCCAGATTGTTTAAGCCCACTAGTCTTACCTTCTGCATTACTAGTTTGTAAAGTTCAAACATTAGCTGCATTAAAAGCGGTGTTGAAATTGTACTTCACATTACCAGGTACTTGCATTTCTGTCTTTGGGCTGTGTCTTTTCACCCTTGACGAAGCATATGCCCCAGTTCGATTTGTTGCTTACGTTCTGACAATTACTACCTGACAGATTCCATGTTCAAGTTCGTAGAATTAGTTTTGGTCACATTTTGTATGTGCCTTTTTTAGAGATTTCTATTTTCCACGTTTTATTAGTGATGTCAATAATTTAGAATATTCTGATTTGTCTAACCACAAGATAAAACTTTTTTTTGAGGATCGGCTGGATATATTTTCGAAGACTAGCTGACTTGTTTACGTGGCGGAATGATAGTATTGAAGAGGTCTTTTTTTACAGTAGTGCCTCGCTGTCAGGGCAGAAAATAGCAAGTTTGTCAGCAGCAAGTAGCCATTCATCAGAGTAGTTACGAGGGAGGCGAGTGCTATGCCTCTTGTAGCTTTTTCCTTGTGGGCCTTAAAGACAGCCCCCGCGCTCGAGTAGTACATGGTCGTCCTTCCTTGTGCAAGTAGTACAGCCCCCAAGCTAGAGACTATCCCACTCTCGCGACTCCACAGCGAGCGAGGAGCGAGCTACAGCCGCTGAAAGTTCTAGTTCTAACAGTTGGACCGCCCACTTGCTAGATGCCCTCCGACGGAGAGCCGCTCAGTTGTTCTTTGTTGGGGCGGCGGGCATTAATCGGAATTGCATGTCCTTTTCGCTGACAGCGCTCATGCCCATGAATGATTCTGCTCTCCTTTATTACATTTTATTAATCTCATGCCCATGAATGATTCTGCTTCTGCTCTCCTTTATTACATTTTATTAATCAGGAGCACATACAGTGAACTCCAACACATCTCGCAAGATAAAACGCGTAAAAATCACGAGCGACCCAATTTTTGTGGTGCAAAAGCTCGACGCAGCATTTCACTACACTAAAATATGCACGCTACCGTAACCTTAAATTCGGACGCCGGTTTTTCAAAGGTTTTTTCTTTTCAAGAGTTTTTCCTCTCTGTTTTGTTTTTTGTATTCTTCTCTTCGCACTGGATAATATCCACTACTGCGAGATGTGATAGAGAGATCTGTGAGCCAGGGGTTGCACAGAAACCGCAAAGAGGTGTGTGACTGTCAGGGCGCGATTTTGTTTATGGTGTTCTTGAGGACTCTTCTTGCTTTTTTCTTTTCTGGGGAATTACTTATCAGCTACTGTTTCATAACTGAACATCAACTATTCCTATTACACTTTTATCGGCGGGAGCATGTCTTCTTATAAGGCTTGCCAGGTTCATGCTCCCTATGCAAAATTCTGGGGCTGATTTTGGGCATTGATCTCTGGGCGAATCTTTCACGACAGAGACGGCCTATGCATCGGCCGTAGCAGGATCGGGAATTCGCTGCGCGAGTTCGCATCAACGATAACGCGCTTGAGTTCGAGCTTGGATTCACCTGGCCTCGATTGCAGACGTCTAGAGGGGGCAGGAGGGCCCTCGTGCCTCTGGGGATTGTTTTCTCCCGAGGAGTAGTGTTGGGTAAGATTCCAGTCCGTAAGGCAAACGCCGCAAGGCGCAAACCCAGTACGGGAGAAGCCACGTGAAGATCGCTACATTCGGGGAGATGGCCAGCGAAACAACACACACTATGGAGACCCATGACGTGTTAGTTCGTCTGCACTGAAATTCAGCAACTGTACCGTGGGGATCACTATCGACCTTTATGAAAATGACTTTCCAACGGTATACAACGGAAGGATTTTGGGATCCGGGATTCTCATCGGTACAAGTACTCAGTTTCCAAGTTCCCTACCGTAATTATGAGGATAACAATGATTATAAGCGTGATATCTTTATCACGACACTCATCACATTCCGCAAACAAAAGAGTTTTTATTTCTTAGTTATTGTCATGGGCGATGGTCGATAGTAATTTGGTAAGATCAGGGTCAGCAACTCAGAGCAGGGTGTAACTATTGTGCTGTTGCAGATCGGTCTGTTCACTTATTTAATTCCAATCGCAGGATACCTTCTGCAGATTTACATCATATCAGGTGAGCTCAGTGAAACTTTAACTTCCTAGAGGGTGACCTTCGCGCGACATAAAGGGAGCAGTCATCGTATGCTTGACACGATCATCAGCCCTATGTGAGCCCTTTTCACAAGAGCGACTGCGATGTATTTAAGTTCTTTGAGGGGGTTTGGTCGCCCTGCGCGCGTACGGCAGTACATCAGACTGAAATGATGTTGATCGCAGGGCGGAGTTGGGCCTGCCATTACGTCGCGCTTTCATGCTCTTAACTCTCATCCCGGTAGAGAGGAGGATGGATCCATAGGGACCATAGAGACTTAGCTAGGCGCAGGCCGCATGATAGGTGCAGACTGCATTTTTAGAGGTATAGACACGATATAATCCCAGGTCGACACCCACCTACGCCAACCAAGCCTTCTACCCTCTGGGGATTTCAATTGGTACCAGATTCGTCTGGGAGGATAAGAACACTGACTTGTACATCGGCTGGCCCCCGCAAGTCATTGTATAGGCCACATCGCATTCAATAAGCCACTACGATTCTGAATGGAAGTAGAATGCGTGCCGCATCCCACAAAGGGATTGATTAACGGCGAAGACTTTATCCTTTATCCTTTTACAGGCCCACAGATAATTTTGCGTACATTGCTCCAAAATAGGAGCAGGATGCTAAATAATGGGAAAATAACGGAAAGTCAAAACCGAACGTATTCGACCAAAAACCTGTGGGAGTCCTTTGTTTTGCTCAGCATTGGACGGGTATACAGAGAGCATTTTGGACGAGTTTTCTCTTGGCATCGTGCCAACAATCGCTTGCGTAGGTACGGCTGCACGTGTGCATTCACGTGACCATGTAGCAGCACTTCAGATCATTGTACTCCATAAATGAAGCGACAAGAGTATCAGCGTCGACGTGACTATCCGACCATTTGTGGGGGCGATTGCGGTGGGCGATGAGTCGGCATAGCACCTTTCAGTTGGGCGACAAAACGGTGCCCTCGGTTTAGAAAAGGCGCCACGCGCCTGCTAAGGGGACAACTGGGGATGGTTGTTTCAGCGAGCTTTTCCATCGAAGACCGATGGTATTCCGGTGATGATGTCCCCCTTCCCCGTGATTAATCAGTATGATACCCACGAATACCAAACAATTTCAGTTCTTTCTACTTCTCATGTGGTTCAATGCAAACAATAAAAAGAAGTCCAGGAAAATGAAGTTTGCTGCGTCCAAGGTAACGAAAAGCTCTATATATTACAATCCAGGGAGCCAACCGAACACTCTCCAAATACCTCACCGTCCCAACTGGGCAGCTTAGGAATACTGTATAGGATTAAAATGTAGGTGTATGGCAGTCATGGACACGACTTACTTATAACTCATCGCTATCGTAAACCAACAGCTGTACCTGTGGTCTCGTTTGCACGGGCGCCCAATTTACAGGGGGAGCAAAAGAGACACTTCTTTTCGTTTACTTCCAAAAGCAAAATAAGTAGCTTTGACTCACTTCATTACACTGCTTAATACTTTATTAAATTCTGATATGACATTTCCACCATCAAATCACAACACATGGCACAGGATCACGAAACTCCGCCACAGCTTTCTAGACGAACTCCATCAAGATATTCTGACCGTGATAAGTTGCCTGGGTTCAGTGAGGTCCTTAATTTCTCCGCCATTGTAGACTGCCCTACTGAGCTCCTCCTGAACACGGTAATCGAGGGGTTTAAGTCAGGTGACACACATGGATATTCCGTCTATTCCGTCTCGGTTCTCAACGCCCTTCGATTCCAAGTATGCGAGAAGTTTTCGATTCATGTGCTAGCACCCAATCCTGTAGTACTACGAGGTTTCCAAGACGGTAAAGGCGACGACATGAAGGCAAGGTATTCTCCTCGAGCTAGTCGATGTATTTAACAGTCCGGCCCACAAACCAAGACTTTCAGTCCGGCCCACGAAGAAAATCTTAGCCCGGTCTCCCCCTCTCAGGAACTTCCGGTCCATACCATCAACCCTCGCCTTGGCCACTGCAGTGAAGATGATATCCTAGACCGTAGCGACGTTGTCGGAGGTGCTCGATGTGGGAGTTCTTCCTGATCAAGAGTGCCTGTCCCCAGGTGACTCTTCATGGGTGACTCGATACAAGAAGTTTCGCCGCTGTTTGGAGGTGACGTGTGAATTCCATAGGCCGGAGATGCTTCACATTTTGGTGTACATAAAGGTGATGGCTGAAGACCTGCTCTTTCTTATCAATGAAGACCTTGGGTGTCTTCTGCCTTGGTACTCGTATCCACATCTTCTCTGGGCCCTGCGCTTTATTCTTGACTGGTATGTGCCTCGGCTGCCGGGAACTGCTCTTTTTTTTGCCCCCCCCCCTGTATTAGCGCTGCGAGGCCACCAAATCTGCTTCTTACAAGTGGTGAGAACCTTTCCATACACGTTGCGACTCGATTGGCTTAGCAGGCAGCCGCAGGATTTAGCCAATGGAGCGCGATCAGTTGAACACTGCTGCGACTGAACGCACTCATGTACGAGGGATGTACGCATGTAGCGAAGTAACGCAGTGCGCAACCTTTAGTATATAAAATGGTGGCTTTTTTTAACCAAGCTCTGTTGAGCATACTTAACAGACACAGTTATAATAATTTCATTGAAATCACACAAATGATGCAGTGGCTAACGTTTTTTCATAGGTAAAAAAGGAAGCAAGTTAGGTAAGAGCCGGGAACATAATTTGCAGAACCGTCGCGGACACGCATATGACTCCCTTAGAGCTCCCAAGCACGAGAATTTTCGCGTGCAGTCCATCAGACAAGTCTATTACCTATCATCTATTATCGGGAAAGGGAAAAAAAATCCAGCAGTACACATAGGCTTGTAAGCTAAAATCGGCAGATAATCACTGCTGCATCTGCAGGCTGTCGCAGCAAAATTGCGCACCAGTGAGCTGGGCTACCCCCCCTTCACTCATTGTCGAAGCGAGTGAGCAACAAATATAGTGAAAAGGACTGCGTACTCACACTAGCGTCGCGGAAGATCAAACAAAAAGTCAGAGGGTTGTTGGATGGGAGTGTCCTTCATTAAACATTCTTTCCCAGATGCTATACTTGACCGTTGAATCCGCTCCTTCAATCGTTGGGACTGACAATTGTGTGCAATAAACGGACAACAATGACTCCACGCAATCCTACAAGAAGAACACTCACACCTTTATAAGACACTCACTCTGGCTAACACAAATGCCGTCTCCACTCCTCGAACGCGGGACATACCTTTTGGGAATGATACACCCGATGACGCTGCGGATCATAAGAGCAAGGAAAGGATACATCACGAGTGTCGGTGGGAGGAGGGAGGGTGGAGGTACTCAGTTATACAACGAGCAGAAAAGTGATACTCTCACAATTGGTAATTTTTCACCTTTGTGGCCTATTCCAGGACAGAAATCGCCGCCATTAAACATAAAAAGAAAAGGAGATATTAGCTCAGAAGATTCAAAACACAGAAGTAGTGGGCAGTATCGTGGATATTCCTAACTTTGGTAACATTTCTAATTGGTTTTCGCACTTGTTTCTGGCAGTTAGAAAGACGTTTCGTCCTTAACTGAAGCTTTCAGAGCACCCAAAACCACCAGCTGTAACGGTATGCGAGAACGCTGCTAGCATTGCTGAAAAATAAAAAGGCTTTTCGCGGTTTCTTCCACACTTCAGTACAAGTGCTTCTTTTCACGGACCGATTGCGTACACTTACCACATCTGGAGCGGAGAAACAGCCGAAGACGGCCGTGGGATTAGGCCCTTGTGTTTCCTTTGTTGATTTTTCAGTGCCTGTAGTCAGTCACAAAGGGCGCTAGTTTTGAGCAGACGTGAGGTCGTTTCCCATCTATCGCTTGCGGAATCGCGCGCCTTCAACGAGCACTTCGCGGAACTGAAACTGGTGCCGCTATTACGCTTACCCGACTGAAGTCAGCATAATGGAACATGCTCTAGTTCGCTGCGAACGGTGGGTGCGTTTCAGGCCATATGAGTGTCGTCACTCCGTGAAGCGGACCTTTCTCTGCCTCTGTGTTGGAACGCTGCATGCGGCGCAAAGTGCTTAGAAAACGAGTAGAACAAACGCTTATGCATAGCAGTATATCACTGATCGCTTTCGACAACTGGTGGAGAACGGGTTTGGCACCGTGCCGAACTCATCCCGCTTGACACAGCCAACCGTACGCAGCGAAATACATTATGGCTGCTGTGGGGCCGTGCTGCAGAGTCACAAAAGGAAGCATTACGCCTGAAAAATTCTTCGAAGAAACCTAGAAACTAACAGCTTATTAGTACCACAAATTTTGAATTATTCTGCTCTGGACACTATTGCTTTGTTGACCGTTTTTCAGCAAATGGAAGATTCTGGAAAAGTTGTTCGCGTAGAGGTAACATATGATTTCTGCAAGTACCGTTGTTTATTCTCGGAGTATGGTATTGCTGCCGGAGCTCTCATTTACTTATCTGAATGTGTTAATTACAATCTGTGAAACTTCAAAAATTATATTCCAAAGACTCAAAAGACCATGCAAAAATTCTCAAAAATGTTTCTCAAATATCTTATCTTGCCCGATATTTTACCGTGCGGGCACCTTCGGTCCAGGCCTGAAAATAATTTAGTTTTCGGCTGGATCAAGTTATCTATAGAAAACAACCGCACCCGGGACTCCTTCCCCCACCAAGCCACTTACCCAAATATCCCGGCAAATTAGCCAACCCACCCTAACCACACCCTTAAATAGTGGGATGTGACGCGATCACATTATGACTTGCATAATGTCACGTAGTTCCTCCCTATTGTTTATTTGGGGTAGTAGCCGTTTTATTTCCAAGGCCTCCAATATTTTCCTTTCCATTGCGCTCTCTACCGAGCGGTGTAGTACTTTGACGATTAAAGAGGGGGTTCTTGGTGAGCGTTGACTCTTTTCAGTGCGATCCCAGAGAAACTGCCCTATTAGCGGAAGAATGGTGGATTTCCATCGCGTTCGTCGGACTCGTTGTATCGGTCGCCTTCCCAAGTTTCTCCCAATATTTTTGTCTGCGAAGCTTGACATCGCCACCAGCCGTAAAACTGTCCCTTGATTGCAGCTGGCATAGTTTTCTACAAGCCAGATATAATCGCACGATGTGTTCAATAATCTGGTTTCGTTCTTCAGCTCAATTAGACGGGACAACTTCTTCACTTTGAATTCGCAGGACGCTAGCGCATCAAGTTTCACTGTGGGGAAAATCCCAACAATGACGGCACTTGGTCCTTGTCTTAAACACACAAGTTCGGATCAGAAATGGAAACCACAGAGTTTATCCTGTAAAGAAGCACAGCTTTCAAAGAATGTTTTGCTGCATGCTAGAAGTGGTCACCCCCTGTACATGAAAGCCAATGTTGTCCGGAATATGGTGATCACTAAGGACAAAATATGCACCCAGCAGTCATCAGAAGCAGACTCGATGGTGGATAGGAATTCTAAGAGAGAATGGGTATACAAGCACTCGCACCCATACATGGAAACCACATTCCACGGCGGACGGAATCCCCTTGGTATTACCTTATCTAAATGAAAGCACGGCATTAAAAGTAAATAATATTGTGAAAGTGCTCACCACTTCCGATACGCCTAATATTTCGACCTCCACCAAACTAAAAACCGCCTCCTTACTTCTGGAGGACCTTTATGAGGCTAAATGCCAGAAGGGCAGGCTTGTACTGTACTGCAATGACTCGTGAAGTCAAACTCACGGCGCGGACAATTATCTGCGTAGAATGTCAAGTCATGCGCGGCAAAAATATTGGGGGAGGAAAACGTGCGGGAGGCCTCTATTACAACGGATCCGAACGAACACCGGAATTGAGCGAGTGGGGAAATCCACCTTCTTACCCAATAGCAGTTTCATACAGCCATCGCCAATAAAGGAGCCGCTCACTGAGAACCCCCCCCCCCCTACTCTTTAATCGACAAGTACGTATACGCTCGGTAGAGAGCGCAATGGAAAGGAAAATATTGGAGGCCTTGGAAATAAAACGGCTACTACCCCAAATAAACAATAGGGAGGAACTACGTGACATTATGCAAGTCATAATGTGATCGCACGTCACATCCCACTATTTAAGCGTCTACTGTGCTTAGGCGTGGGTTTGGCTGATTTTCCTGGGCATACTTCGGGTAAGTGGCCTTTGCGGGGATGGAGTCCATGCGGGTTGTATTCCTAATAGAATACATATCCAGACCCGGAAAACAAGCCCTAAATTAATTTCAGGCCTGACGAAGTGAAATATTTCGCAATATATAAGATGGTTTTAAAAATTGGAGACCTTTAGTGTCTTCTGAGTTTTTGGAATAAATTTTTTGGAGTTTCACAATGTTATTACACATTCAGATAAGTTGTTTATTCTGTTTAAATTGCTATGCCACTCGAGGTTTCTAGGTGGAAATCTTTATTGTACCCCTACAAACCTCTGAGCGGCTCCCTAGCAATTCAAAACAGAATAAACAAGGTTACAAACAGGATGAGAGGCTGGGAGAATATCCTGCAAGTACAGTTTTCGTTGGAAATTGGAGCGATTATTGCCTTCCTCTCTTAGGGGTGTCTCTGATTTGTTAACACTCCATTGCGGTGCTAATGCTGTTGACCGGGTCTCGTAGGGGCGCCTCTGGTCCTTCCCTCTAAGGAGTCCATGAGTTTCTTACAAGGGAGGTCGTTCAGGCCGTGGTGAGCTTTTTCAAAACGGTTTGTTGCATGTTGTAGGGGTCCATGCGAGGACCATAGCGATGGGGTTCATTTTTGCTAAACGGTTCTGGGAATGTCAAAAAAAGGTCAAAAACATTCGAAAAGAATGGGCTTTTTAAACCACCTTATTCGCCTCTGTTCTAGCTGTAGCGTTGACAGGGTATGTAGGGTGTCTTTGAGGTAGGCCATTGAAAAGAGCGCGCGAAATAAGGTACAAAATCCAAATGCGTCTACTTAGTGCATGCGGTGGAGCTGCCATTGGAGGCGTTCCAGTCATCTGCCGCATTATCTTCTTCAAACAGGTCCTGTATCTCCAGTGTCGCAGTGGCAGATGGTGTGGTGGATAGTGCGACGGGCTCTCGGGTCGGTGGGTTTATGGATCGGATCCCCTTGCCGACACAGTTTTTGCATTTTTCACATTTCTTGCTTCTTGTATTCCTGTATGCCCCATAATGTGTATGACCCGGATATACGCCATTTGAAGGCACATTCCATGCGGGAACGGTTCACAAATAGGCCTCACTCAATTATTACGCTCTCGCGAAATACTATCGAAAAAACTCTTCATGAAACTTGGGTTACGGCGGTCATTCCGATGCTCTGTTCATGAACACGACACTCATTTTTGAATATGGCGCAATGTGTCGCTAATTTGGTGCAAAGGCTTTCTCGTACTACCATCATTGTCAGTCTGCGCGGCGGGGCTATTTAGCGCCATACTGGCCCCAGATGGCCTCCGCAGCAAAAATAAGTATCTGAACCGTGATCAGGACCATCGGTTACCTCTACGTATAGGTTACGCCATGAGAAAAAATTTTCTGCTGAGTTTTTTGTGTTATGTTGCCCGGCCCATGCTCCAGCTAGTGGCCTATCAGCCCCCCTCCCCCCCCCCCCAAGGAGTCGTTATCCAACATCGTTAAGAGGGAAGCTTTTCATTTGCTAGTATGCAGACGCAGAATTAAAAACTACACAAAAAATGACGCACATACACTGCACTCCTCTCATACCTTTGATATGAGAAACAAAAACTTTTCTCACGGGGCAAGCGGTAATACGTAGTTCCTCTCTCACACACCATGAAGGTAAAAGTGGAAGAAAGATCCAGGATGCCTCCGTTTAGCTGAGCGCTCGAAGCCGTAGCCCACCATGTTCTATAAATCCCTACTGAATGTTGAGTGGCCCAAGAAATGAAAATTTGCTGCGCGGTTCGTCTGCCAGCAGAGGATACTTAACGGCAGCCGGTTCGCCTGTCACTGCCATCCAAATGGTCAGGTCCATGACCACCAAAAAAACTCGAAAATTTTTTTTCGCTGAAACCTCTTAAACAGGGGTAATCAATGGCCCTGATCACGATTCTGACAATTATTTATGGCGCCGACGTGATCTGGGGCCAGCGTGGCGCTAAATGGCCACTGCGAGCGCGAAGGGATGCTGCATAAGCCCCTGAAGAAATTGCAGTGTACCTCACTGTATGCCAAGTAAGGCACTTGTATTTCGACCTTATTCAATGTTCTTTTTCATGTCTAGTTGAGAAACACTTTATAAACTCTATGTATTCTGCTTTACAGCTGAAACAGATGCGAATGAGATGATAAAACTTGCGTATTTTGAGCGATTTGTTTTTATTCCTTTTTCTGCGCGATTCCCAATAGCGTTTAGCAAAAATAAGAAAACCCCATCACTGCTGTAGGTCCTTTAGTATGGACCCCTACAAACGATTTGAACAAATCGCTTTTTGAAAACAGCCTCACCACGGCCTTGGTCAAGCGACCTCCCTTGTGAGCACAGACGACTAGAAGTGCCATGAGTCACCCAAGTTTCTGGTCGTAAGATGACCGGCTCACTTAGCCCGGAGTCTCCTTCGCTTGAATCTCCTGGCTGAGCACTCTATGGATCCTGGTCCTTGCCGTGTGGGAAGGGTGGGGTCTGCAGCTGCAGTAGCGTGCCACTTTCCCCGCTCAAAGTAAGACCAGATCAAGGCTGGAGGGTGGTCATGCTAGAGGGCTGTCTCCCGCGCTGCCACACGGCCAGAGATACGCCTAACCATAGCCAAATGCGCTTTTTGTCTGCACCCTCTCACGTCTTGCTGTTATCTGTCTTTGATTGGGTGTTGGCTGCGGGATTTCGGTATCGAAGGAAGTGCTGCACCTCGGTGATTGCGCCGGCGTGCTCCCGAACGACATGCGAGTATCTCCACCTTTCACGCTCCTTCGCGGATGTTCCACCTTGTCAAAAGTGTTACTCTATTACGGCTGCCAGCCTTTTTTCCCCATAGATAAGTCACATGACAATTACCGTACCCCGTTCGGAAGTTACTGTACAGTGTGCCTCTCAGTCCTTTGCATTTTTGACTTATTTTTGACTCTATGAACTGAACCATACCACTCACTAGTCGGGAAGGATAAAGCATTCGGTGGGATGCGCACTCTGCCCTTGGAACAATCAAATAGACCGTTCGGTGGCGGTGTTTAAGCCCGATGGCGAACCGAGAAACTCGAAAAGGATACTGCTGCTATGCAGGACCACTTATTCATTTCTTGATAGTTATCTGTGAAAATTTTCACCAAGCCTGTATCATCCGTTAGGATCTTCAAGAGATAACTGTACAATATTGTTCGCTGCGGAGATGAAAAGTTTCAGGGGATGGGTTTGGTGCCAACCAGTTCTGTATCATTTCTGTGTAGAGAATGTATTATCGTTCGTATCGGTCTTATCACACCAATTGTTGTTGCTTACCCGCTTAAACAACTGATGGAGAACGAGCTGGCAGTGCGCCAAACCCAGCCTCACTGACGTGCCCCATCATCTGCAGGGAATAAGACTGCGTCACCGAAACAAACCCGCTCCGAAATGGTTTTTCAGCTTGAAAGCGACGTGAATATACCAGGAAAAGTTCCGGCTGTAACGCAGGATCAGGTAATTCTGCTTATCTATGAGAGCCCTATGAGGGAATACTATTGAAGAAGTCAGCCCGCTATGTCGCGTGGAGGGGGCATTTTGTGAGCGCCTGTAAACATAGCGGGCAATTTTGTGAAGTTCTGCCCAAAAAATTGGACAGTGTGCCATCCATGC
>MU912263.1:0-14541 GCA_036418165.1 Cooperia oncophora
CAGGGGTTTCTCCAGCTTATGGCGTGCTCTGACCTAAAACTAAGGTAAATAGTAATTGTATAAAATGACAAAAGACTCAAGACCCCAGCGTCAGTTGCTTTCTTTTCCGGAACGCCATTTAGTATGCAATAGATTTGCCAATTCTAATTAAATATTCTATTACAATGCAAATGGCAAAGGCCATTGAACAAATATATGCCGATATTCGGCCAAAAGGGAAAGGGGGGCGGTGGTGGTACACGAAGGGGAAAACTAGTACACTCACATATTCTGCCTATCAAATCTCGGATCTAGCAGAAAGTCCGTCAAAGGCGCCCAGCTTTCACATCATTGCAAGCTTCGTAACTAGTACTAAATTTGTCTGGAAGAAAGGATACATTGACTTTTGTGGTGCTGTTCGGCTTAGAGAGGGAGGGGGCATTTTGCATTCTGGCTAGTTCCTTTTGCTAGTTCTTGCTAAATTGCTCTTTTCATCGTGTTGAGACCTGTAGACTCTTGTCAAATGTAAACCATGCTCATACTATTACATAGCTTTGCCGGAGTTCACAGGTCTCCACGAGAATCATTGACAGCGAAATGCCCCTACCAAGCCTTTTCGCCTACTTCTACATCTTCTGATTTGAATGTTTCACAACGAAATGGGGCTAAAAAATTTTTCTAGTGTTCCCGAATAGCTCTGAAGGATGCAAGCTGCGAGTTAGCTGGAGGTGGGGGGAGGGGGGGGGGGTGGTTCGTAGTGGGGAATATTATCTCTGTGATGTACTCTGGGGAATCTTACACGCGAAAGAGTGTGAAAGCTCTATTCCACGCGCGTGCGCGGCATTTGCGTCAGGACCTAAACATTTTGATGCGAATATGCCTAAGCCAAGTCAACCAGTAAAAAGTAAAAAGTACAGCAAACTCGCAAGCCATCAGCAACCAACAAAGTTCGCTCCAGTTTTTTTTGTGCTTGTGACGAAGTATTCAGGTAAACTGATCTAGTGGAGGTAGCTTGAATACACGCCGGGCTGTATAAGACATATGCTCAAGCCAGTGTCATTCAGTGTATTTGTTAATTTAGATTACTTTCAATTAAGGCGAACAGAAAAAATTGTGGTTTTCCACCAGGACAATGCTAGACCACGCACTGCAAGAATCACTCAGGAAACAAGGTAGCCGACGCCACTAGATGAAATTCTACCTCACCCGCGCGTAGCTCCCGCGAGACCTGTGCTCCAAGTGAACTATTCATCTTTGCCTTGCGACCGACCACGATGAGGAATTGGCCCAAATTTGCAGAAATGAAGTCCTGCTGGACAACAAACTTAAAACAGTTTCTTAGGTTACCCAGATGAAGCATCAAAAATGGAATATATGCTCTTGTGTCTAAATGGGAAAGTGTATTACTTGCTGAGGGTAATTATTTTTCGGATAAATCTAAGTTTAACCCGTTTTTATGTTATTATTTCGCTACCTTCAAAACCGCACGAACTTTTTTGGTTGCCTAATAGTTTCTCCATGGCGCTTCTAGCCAGAACCCTTCTCAAAAGCCATTCAATAAAAAAAAAGAAAAATTGCTGAGTTTTCAAAAGTTTCAAGCCTTTTGAGCCCTTGAAAACAGCAGTTTTGCTTCTCAATCTCTCTGATACTTTTGGATGTGAATCTTGAGATCACCATGAGGCCTCAACCCATCACAGAACTCATTGAAGTTTTCTGAGTTGTTTTTTTGTAACTGTTGTTTTTTGCCACTAATCACCTTAATGTTATTGTTATTGATAATGTTATTTTATAAATATCTGCTAGAGCTTTTAGCTCGTTGGCTCCCTGGCAATATTCGCTTATCGGATTCATCACATTAGACGTGTGAGTAATGATAGGCTATGACTGAAAGCGGAGGGAGCATGCATTAGGTAAGTCTCTGAAGTGTGATGGATGACCACGTTGCCTAGAAAGCGTAGCCACTGGTTTAAGTGCTGTTGGAGGGGCAGTTCCGCTCGGTGGGGACAAAAGCATTGTGGTGTCTTAGCCTTGCAAGGGCGACATTATGAAGACCTATGAAGTTCTTTTTACTAAAAAAGCTTTTTGTACTTGGTCCAGCTTAGCAAAAGAAACTAGCGAACGGGCAAATGCCTACCTTCCCTTAGCCCCCCCCCCCTGTGCGCAGAACAGTGCCTCTGAGGTAAATCATTTCGTCCATAATTCAACATCATTTGCTCACATACCCTTTCTCGGGGTTCTTGTCCAGCGCTGTCATGTCGCTGCAGTTTCGAATGGACCAACATGTTGTCACGGGACGTGGAACGGGTCGGGGGGTTGGCGCTACCATTACGCGACTCTGCATCCTAGCACATTCAGACTCCGGGAAGAGCTACGCGCCTGAATTCCAGCGTCTGTTTTTAAGACCAATTCCACGCGCTATCACACCAGGCGTGCCATGCGGCGTGATCATTTTTTGGAAATTAGAGCCCCCTAATTCCATACTAAAATACGACCCCCTTTTTGGGATTGGCGTTACAACCTCTCCCCCAGGGCGCGCCCGGCCGCTCAGCAAACCCGAGCCGTCGAGCGGGGGGGAGAATTAACTATCATTTTCAAGTGTCGGAAATAGTAGTGCGTCCGTGAACTGACCAAATACGACCCCCTTCCCCCTTTACAGCGTCCGTGAAACAAGAGAAATCAACTATCAAAAAATTTTTTCTCAAATACGCCCCCCCCTTGTGATGATCACAACGATGGCGTACCCTGTATCACACACCTTGGAGGTGAGTCAACTTCTGGATTATTTAACGAACAAAATCTTCTACAATTAGAGGGTGGTAATCGGGCTTGTCTTTATCTAGGGGAAACAATGACTTCCAAATTTGCTTAATTGATAAATAATGATAAGATTGAAATTTGTAAATTCCGGCGATCCTAGGCTATTGACCATCATTGCTTCCTTTACAAGTCTCACTCTGGCAAACCTGTGATCTCTTGTGAAGCTGGAGCAAGCTCATCTAGCCATCATGGTAAAACCTGTTCAACTCGAGAAGAGGCTGCCTAAAATAGAGTCGACACGTCGAGGAAGGTACGAAAGTGCAATGCCCCCCCCGTCCGTCGACTGCGCCATATGACTTCAGATTTCTGGAATAATAGCCCAAATACATGTTCAAACGCCACTGTGAATGGACGGCTGATATTAATTAGCACACTGCTGTGGGGCTGAAGACAAATGTTCGAAAGTTCTATCATTATTCATAACTCTGAAATTGCGCACCAAAAGTGTACTTTATGAATAGTTTGCCCTAATATTCCAAGGGCTTGTAGGCTCTTCTCTTCCCAATTGAGGTTAGCTATCTGAAAAAGGGACGGCGACAAAGGATGCGTCTAGAAGAAAGCAATTTCGTGTTCGTTAGAAGAGTGTGTTACTCAATTGCAATCGATTTTGAGGAAGTCTCGGGCACTTGGAGAAAATCCGAGGAGATTGACAAGAAAACTCCGGAAACTCAGCTGCAGGGCTTTTAAACGCTTTTTTCCTTTCCGATCCTTCCCCTTGCACATGGTATGTTGTCAGATCGAGGAAATAGTAGCAGCACTTAATTGATGCACCTGGAACCTCTACCCTTTCTGGCCCTAGCTCTTCCCCCTAAATACAGGAACCCCCTTCCTATCACTTAATCTTATAAATCAGTTGTGTTCTGTCACTGAGTATCCAACAGTTGTACCGTGAACTCACCGGTATCGGAGCCATGGTTTTTGCTTCAGTTGGGATCGTACTTAATAGCGCACTCTTCTGCCTAAACACGACGCCACTTGACTGTTGCTGCCTTCATTTCTACTGGTCGATATATTGGTTAAGCTGCATCGCACGCACGCTCCGGCGCAGTTCGGTTTCAGAGTGGGGGGGGGGGTTGGGTGGGCACTGGACGGTAGGTACTCAGCGGCACTTGTGAAATTCTGTAAAAAAATTCCCCGTTTTAATTGTCCGCAGGGTAAAAGAGCTGACAGGTTTCCCCTTAATTTAGATATGTTAGCTTACATGAACCAACAAAATGAATTGTCCCAAGTGCAAAATGTCCCCCTAAGCCAAACAACGCCTTTGAGGATTTGTATACTCGGAATCCTTGAGATCGGGTAGGCATGGCTGCATGCTCAACTTAACCTGAAGGTGTCTATGCTTCTGGTGAGATATTTTCATCTTGACACAATTGTTGTCGTGTCTCTGTCCAACACAGAACAAGATGACAGTTGTCCCAGACTGGAATATTCCACGAGTAACCAATTCCGTGCCATGTTCAAATGCCACGCCTACTCTGGCTCAGGGATAAGGAGTGTATCACCCAGCATAGGTCACCCGATCGCTTCCAGTTCAGGAGAAAAGTACCGGTTCCCGGAAGTCCCCAATTTTAGTGGGCACGGTTCATTTTTGTAGAGCGCGAAAAGTTTATGGCCTTTTCAAGTTCATGCATAGGCTGGGCACATCATTAATTGGGATTTTAGTCGACTCTATACGACCCCCCTTTTTTTGGGAGTTGGTACGACCCCCCCCCCAGCCCTCTGTCCTTCCTCATCGAATCGAGCCGTCGAGCGGGGGGGGGGGCATATAGTACGTGAAACAGGAAAATCACCAAAAGTCAACCGCCACTCCCACAACGCCAAAACGTAAATACGACCCGCCCCCTTACATGTCCATGAGCGAGAAAATCAACCATCGAAACATGAAATTTTTCAGCCAAATACGACCCCCCTCCTGGCGGACCCACATCGACCCGCCGCCCTATTGGGGGATTCCCAACATTGATATGCCTAAGCGGGCAAACAACGCCGAAGCCTCGGTTTTCATCAACAACAGTATACTTCTTGGATGTCACTAGTCTTAATTACGAAATCTATTGAAATTCTGAATGCATCCTGGCCGTGCGCCCATTCATTCCATGATTTGCAGTACACAAGCTACAGGCTTCTGTCAAGAAGATGTTCTCGCACTGCGAGGGTCCAGAGGTATTTTCTCATCGTGTATTTTGACCAAACATTTCATGAGAGGAAAATAAGGAAGTGGAAAGAGAGAAGGGTGCAAGGGAAAGAATGAAGGACAAATGTCCTGAGCCTGTCAATTGTGGAGCTGAGAGGCTGCTGTGAGGCTCCGGGCAAGCCTGGTATCGAATAACCGACAATTGGGAGCGTTGGGGATGGAAAGTTCCTGCACCGATCATGCACCGTCCCTGAGTTCAACGTTGTGAGCGGCGCCCGCCCTGACACACTTCTCACTCACTTGACATTATGCAGGGATGAACTTATTTGTTCTCCAATGCATGGAAAGGCACACATTTTTCGGAACCCCTGATCTTCTCAACTTTTTTTTCTAATATAATGAACTGTTATTTGACTCTTTCCAGCTTTCTAACTTCTTTTTTCAAAACCGCAATTTAAATCAATTTAATTATTTATTTGCTCTTCACATATTTACTCACTATTTGCTTGCTAAATTATTTTTATTTATTTACTTGCTTATATTATTTATTCGAGCTGCTCTCGAAAGGCGCTTCGCAACAGATGCAAGAATAGCGAAGCAGAGCTTGGACTTACAGAATGGGGACGACTAGGCATGAGAAAGAAAAGTTCTAAATCAGAAGCGCATAAGGAAGTCCAAAGGCGAAGAGAGTGAGATAGAATTTTGGGTATTCTCCTCGCAATTTTGTACTTTCATCTGCAAGCAACCCTTTCATTTACTAAGTATTCTTCTTACACTCTTCTTACATAATTGGGAAACTTCAGTGATCGTTGATGTGGGCCGTGCTTAGGACGTTCAGCACAATCGTGGAGCATTTGAATGATCATCGGTCTTTGGTCCACCACACTCTTTCCCGTCATTTTGAAACATTCACAAGCTCACTCAGGCTCTTCTGAAGCAATTGAGCATGCCAGACTGAGGCCATTGCAATTGCTATTGTCTTTTATGACTTGACTTTTGCCCTGGTCTGGTGACCAAAGAATTCTATGTTCTCTCCACTGGCGCTGAATTTCAATTTTTGAATTTCAAGGCTGCAAGATATTTTACTGCTACTCAGTTTAGCTTAATGGCATAAGGCACAATAATTTGATACTCGATCTGGAATGGTGGCAGGGATGCTATGTATGAGTGGGGAAAATGGCGAAAAAAACGGAGTGAAACTCTCAAAAATCTGCGAAAAACGCCTTGTTCTACATGACTCAGAAAGCATTTCGGACGAGTTTCCCGTTGGCATCGTGCCAATAACCGCTACGGTAGATACGGCTGCATGTATGTGCTCACATTTCCATGCAACACAATAGCCGCTTCGTCCCTTCGCTTCATATTGTACCTCGCAAGTGAAACGATACGAGCATCAGCATCGGTGAGATATTGGCAGGCGGGCGGGCGCGGCCTTCGGGTAGGTATGTTGCAGCTCGATAGAACGCTTAGGGTTCCACCCCTGGGAAACTCTTCAGCAGCATTCGCTCAGGAGCGCGGAATTCTGCCCTGCTAGGCGCATTAATGCTACACGTCTTGGGGATTTATCATGCCACTTGCCTTTAAAACAAGGTTTATAGAGTACAGCCTTTCTTAGTTTTCGCATTTATCAAGCAGAGTGGGCGTGGCATAGTGACAAATGGCACCGCTCACTAAGTGCATGTTTCTAGAGGTCGAATAATGTATTGGTTCCCGCCCAGGCCAACCGAGCCTTCTACTCTTTGGGAACGGTCAATTTGTTTCAGATTCGACAAGGAGGATGAAAACACTGACCTTTACTTCGGCCGACCCTCGCAGGTCATTGTGTAGAACATATCGCACTTAAAAGATCCTTACAATTCTGAAAGAAAGTGGAACGACTCCCGTCCCAACTAACCAACCTTTCCTTCTCTCAGGGTTCTGTTATATCGGTGCTCGAATGCCTTGAAAGGTAAAATGCCTAGCTCATCCCAGAAAAGTTGATCAGAGTGTGCTTATTTCCTGTTGGTCTCCCGATTTGGTAGGGCGTGATACCCGAGATGCCGATTACGGCTCTTACTTGTTCTTCCTCCTCTGCATCGTCCGTTCCGCTCATAACGTGGGTGGCAACGAGCTGTCTTCGCGGCTTACTTCTTTTTCTAGCGCCTTCCCCATCGCCCACGAACTGTCTGATAATTGCTAACCCGTTCAAGATTTCTCGGTCGAACTGTGAATTGAACCTTTGCCGGTTGCGTTTGTACTGTGCTCGCGATTGATACGTTTGATTGATAGCAGCCCTAATATCGTCCTTGTTCACATTTACCCACCATAATCGCATGTAAAAAGCGACTTCAAGCGAAGGAAGGGCAACTGTCTGCTCTCCCCTTTTGGAACAATAGAAACTAACGTGGGAAAGCTAGTAACGATATGATACCTGTCCACTGTCATCAACCGCTGATCGTGGCTAAGATCACACAGTGCTCGGGATGTCATGTTGTATTTCAGGGAATTGAGTTCGACCCAAACGAGATGAGACTTCTACTGGGATCCATTAAGAGGGTCTTTCGCCGTAAAAACATCTAAACTACGTTTACTGATCAACTGTCGGATGAAAATCTTGCCCCAAGCACACTTTCAGCGAGCATTTTGCGCAGATACAGCCCAAACGAAAAATACTATTTGGCGGCGAACTAATTTATGAAGGAGAGGAAGAGATTGGGAAGCGGCGGGTGTGGGTCTAGCGACAACCTTGAACTCAATCCCGTGTGAATCGCATTGAATTTGTGTTTTTTTTTCCCTCCTGCTTTCTCTCTCTCTCATCCGCGTGCACTTTAATGGTACATTGCTGACTTCGCTCGTTCCAAGCTTTCACTCTATTATACATGGGATCACCCCATCCTGGAGTCCCCTCCCCTCGAAAAAGCTCGTCTTCTGGCTCGTCATAGTTTCTTGCACTTTTCGATGCTTAGGCAGGCATCGTCCTCTATCTGTCTGCGTTTCTTAGTTTCGCAACAGTGAGAACGCTGAAGAAGCCGAGACATGTGTATAAACGTTCAAGATGTCACGTAACCGCGGGGTGGGAAAGCATTTGCTGGACTCCTTGTGCGAAAATGGAAGTACCCTGATGAGGATGCGAGGTCAGGAACCTTAGTTATTGTTGGATCACCTCCCCTTGTATGCCCATCACCTGCCCTAAAGCAAGTCATGGACTTTACGGATCTTCGTGTAGTCCTCTTCGAAAGGATAGCCGCTAGCCTTTCAGTCCTAGCAGTTCACAGATCTTTGGCTGGGTCTATTTCTGAATTCCGTCTTCAGTGGTAAACGAGAAATGGAGGTTTTTAATTTCAAGGACTGCACGGGCACCAGCCAAAAGTATGCCTCACGGTGTCTGAAGGCCTAGTGGACCGGGTTTTTCTTCACAAGCATGCCACGCATTCAATTTCTGTTATCTGTTTAACAGTTCAAAAATGTTGAACGATAAGAAGGACAAGGGGTGGACTCCTAGGTCGTTTTTGATAGGTACTTCCTTCCTTTCTTCCTTGAACCATGATCTTGGAATCTGGGGTTTCAGGCAGGACTAATGAATTTTCCGCCGTACGGGGTTGTCATGATGGAAGCGCTCTCAGACTGTGTTTAGCGCACGTATGACCTCATAATTCTCAAGTCAGGTGCATGGCACATCCCTATGGGACCGGTCGCCTCCTTGATTACCAGTCCTTAATCATGCGTCGGTATTTGATTAAAACAGGAAGAACTGTGCAATTGATTTATCGCTCTAGAACCAGAATTCTCGCCGAACTTTCAACCTTCATGGATTTTGTGCCAACTTTCTCCGAAAAAGAACGCAGTTTGCAATTCACTCTTGACTGACCGAAGTGCCCACCCCTAGGGCATCATGTTGAAGGAGTGTTTTGGTTCAGATCATAAAAAATGGGTCGAGCATGCACAGGCTGAAGGCTTGCGTCGCACTTGTTTAGATGAAGTTCTGCGCAGACCCAGTTCTTCTTGTCCTGGGAAGCCTTCTTGGACACAGGCTGGTATAGCTTCTATACTCTTACAATTGTTGATGATCGTGAAAGTTATCCCAAAAAATTATCAACGCTAGAATCTATGTCACTAGCGTTGTTGAACCTTCTTGAGGTTACTAAGCAAATCACAGGCCCTACACAATGTGCGGCCCCTGGGTAATTTGACCCTTGAATAACTCTAGAGCAGGCAACAGAACCAAATGCGCAAGTGCTTCTGTTCTCGTTTCCGTAGCCGTTCGGCCATAAATGAGAACAGCACCGGGTGTGCGCACCGGTATACGGCCGTCTTCCACCACCTTTGCGATCATGACCGCCATCATCGACACAGCCGTCGCCGCCGCAACCATCACTACCATCATTGCTACACAATCACTACCGGAAGTGGTGTCGATTGATAGGAAAAGATTGCAGAGCGCTAGCGCTTCTAACAGAAGAAATGACCTTGACGGGTGAATCCTTCGAGATCGGCCATGTGCACGTCGTCCTCGTGCGCCGACGATGATCCGTTGTTGGCCAGGTAAGAGCTCCCTGTCACCTGTTCATCCTGCTTTCTTCACGCTCCTCGTGTCGAGCAACGAAACAGGTGTTCAACCCTCGTACCTCCACGAATCTCTCCTCTTGTCTGCTTCTCTAGCAAGCCGCGTCAGCCGGCTTGGCGTGTCCGTGTGGTGTGAGAATTTTAGAGTCCGTTTAGTGTCGTCGTTTGTTTGACTATGTGCGGGTAGTCGCACGTATGTCATTCCTATCGAAAACGCCAAAGTAAGTCCGACATTCTTTCTCACACCCATTGAAACTGCCACCATTTAGCCTATTTAATGAAGCGTTTCAGCGTTGGAATGATGTTACAATGTCAGATTGGAACAGGTGTCGTTGATCACTGTGGAATTGCCTGAGTGACGGGCTATCGTCAAAAAAGTTCCATTTTGTTCCGCCGGATACACCATCATTAGTCTTTCTAACGACCACTTTTTGCCGTCCGTCCGTAGTCGTACTCCCATCGAAGAGGAATCGTCGGCCTCTCATCGGCCCCTCATCGACCCACAAGAAGAGCGATACACTTCTTTGTTTCCGTTTCAGTGTGCCGAAACGCTGAGGCATAATCGCCCAATGTTGGCTCTATTGATCCGGCTGTTGTCTGTTGAAGATGACAGCAGAAAAGAGACGAATTGAAGTCGTCGTCAGTTGTGCTGAAGGATGTCAGCCGTCTAACAAATTTCGCTTTGTGCGTGTGGTTGGCCCGTATGGGTGCGTGTGTGTGCATATGTGCGGGTGACGTGGGATCCTCCCTCTCCAAATGCAAACACTTGACAGCGATACGTCCATACAATGCTGCATCGGAGTGTGTCCCTCGTCATCCGATTCACGCACACTTCCGCTTTGAGCGTTTCTCCTTCCGCTTTGCTCCCTTTTGGGTGCAAAGTGAAAGCTGAGAGTTGCAACTGGAGGATTCCCACGCGCACGTTGGAGAAATGGGCATGGTACTAGTGGGAAGAAGCGCAGGTTCGTTAGGGGGGGGGGGGGATTTTGTTGGTTACAAGGGACATACCGGGCAGTCCCGTTAAGACCTGTGAGGTCTTGTAAACTCGATTGTAGGGCCTAGAAATTCCTGCCAACATACCGGTAGCAATTCTGTCAACTCTTGCTAACTCCCTTGTAAAAACCTGCAATCTCCCTGTCGACTTCTTTTTAAAAACTTGTCAACACTTTTGTGGAGACTTTGAACTCCTGTGAAGCTGCGAAATGATGCCAGTTTCCCTTGCTCGCAGTTTCTTCACGACTCGAAGCGTTTTTCCGGTACTTATGGGCGAAGGGCCGATTCTGCCCCCTGAAACTGGGATTTCCGCCTTGTTTTAGGATTGAAAGAGCTCCGAGGTGAATGAGCCAATTCTGTAATTAAAGCGATATCCTAGTTGAATCTCTATGGGTGTGACTTCCTCTGGATGTTTACAATGAAAGAAATTGTTTACTGTATGTGATTCGTGGCGCCAAATATCTTGGATGCTCTCAGGATTGACACGCAAAAAAGAAATGGCTCGAATTTATGGGTTCATACGAGCTCACAGGAGGCGCAGTTCGGCGATGGAGGGGGAGAAGGGGTGTGCAGAGGTGGGGGGGGGGGGTATTTCGCACTTTCACTGCTTCACTGGTTCCGATTTACAAGTCTCACTCTGGTGAAACCTGTGAACTCTTGTGAAGCTGGAGCAAGCTCGTCCAGCCACCATGGTAAAACCTGTCAACTCTTGTAAGCTCATGAAAAGCTCTCTCGAAACTCTTGACCCGACGATGGGAAGTAGCAAAAGTGAAAAATGCCCCTACAGGGCTTCAGAAGCAGGGCACTTTCTGCCGTTGGGGAGAGTTTTTGGAAAGTACGACCCTCCCCAAATCTCCTATAGTACGTTCCAACCTACCCCCCCCCTCCCCGCTCTCCGCCATCCTACCTATCATCTTCCTAAATTTTCCCAACTTCCTGCTAGGAAAGGAAAAGTCGCCTCGCACACGGAAGAATAGGGCTGGATGAGACCCCATTCCCTCAAGGCGACGAGCAAAAGCGACACCCCCTCCCCCCAATGGGAGCCTCCCAGCGTCGTGCATACTTAGCGTCAGAAAGGAAAAATCATCTATCAAAAAATTTTCCAAATAATGCAGCCAAATAAGCCCGTCTCCTTCCGCCCACCAAATAGGACAGCTCTTCGCAGTAGGGATTCCCCGAGGTACGACGTGCCCTGTTTACAAGGTAGCCCAAAGGAACCCAAGACATCCACAAGGTGCTCCTCCCAACCCCTTCGTGATAGCATAATGCGAAAAAATTCACTTGTTTTTGAGTTATAGTTTTACTGTAAAATTCTCCACGAACTTAGAGGGCGAAGGATGAACTCAATGGCCCATTTTATGTGTGATAGCTTTTTTTATGAAATTCCCTCTTGTCGTTTCCAAAGACAGCCCGAGCGTTCTTGTTGAAAGGCGTATCGCTCAGTTCAGTTGCATTGATTTCCCATGGCAATTTTGCCTTTCCATTTCCCAATTTCTTTGAGTTTCACTGACATATGTCACGTGAAAAGAGGCAACAACGTCGCCTCCTCGCCATAGTCGTCGTCGTGTGGCAAATCAAAACGGAGGCGGGTATGTCTGAGGACCTCACTCTTCAAAGAAGGGCGGGCGTACAAGCGCATTCAACGCGTGTTCCGAGTGCTACTTGCTGCTGCTCTTGCTGTTGCTGCAACTATTGCCCATTCATGTCTGTGAAATAGAAATCTGATTTCGTCGGTTTTACTGCTCGATTTTATCCCAAATATTTCGTCTCCTCTGAAAATTCCTTTGAAAAGAAAGTTCAGCATCTTGACCGATACATCACCTATGCTGCGACGAAAATATGGACAGGCTGGACTTAGGTAATATTCCCACAATGTCATATAGTCCCTTCGATGTTAGTACTAGTGCTCTAGTGCAAGCTATATGATGCTTTTTCCTTTGATGTAGTCGTTTCTGAGAAAAAAGTTTTAATAATCAAAATTGCTTCGTTTAGACATGGCGATGACCTCATCGTAACACCATTCGCTCAACTGCTCGCCAGCCTTCGAAATGTCCGAGCAAATCTTATTTCCATCGCCAACATCCAGGTGAGTTCAGTTGTACTCTTCAGAGTTTTCCGTTTGTTGTCATCCCCACTTCGCTCCCCGTGACTTAAACCCTTTAATCCCGGTCGTTTTTCAAAGGAAAAGGCTCGTTCATTCCCGAGTCCTAAGGAGTGTGTTGGTTGAGGGCGTGCGAGGGATTAGAGTGAAATCACGGTCATCTGATGTATACCTATTAGACTTTCTTGGAATTCCAGAACGGGTGAGGAGGGCTTTCCAATTATCCCAGTCACCTCCTTTTTGAACACAAGGAGGGTACTTTCTTCGGAAGTCTTCTCAGGAGCAGGAACCTTCCTGGAAGGCGTCCTGATTTCAGTTGGATCCTTCCTGTTGACACGCAGAAGCAACAAATGGGGCATGTCGACTGATGAGGCATTTAAAGGTCTCCCTTTGTGAGGCTTACCGTAACACCTTTTTGCTCAAAGAAAGTAATTCACCCATCTGGGCTAGGACAAAAACCCTCACATCCATCACGGCAATTCGAGTTTCGCCCAGGGAGTCTGTTAAGTATCCCTCTTGACCTAAGATGAAGTGGAATAGAGAGGTTAGCTGTTGTTGTAAGGGGATTCTCAGATTTCAATAAGAGATGACAATTGGCACCTTTGAGGTCAAGAATAGCTGTAGTAGCTTCTTACCACTTAAACCTAGGTGCTGGCACCGAGTTTTAGACTTGGAGGGTGCCACGACTCCATCGAACATGTCCGAAGGGACTCTTGAACTTTTTCTATTTTTTGATGAAATATTCTGAATTGAAGTCGGCGGACGACGGACGTCACGCGAATCGCACAGCGAAGCGTCCACCGCTCCACAACACTCCGTTGCCCGAAAACGTCGTTACCTGTGCTCAGGAAACTCTCGGTAATCCACTGTGAAAAACTCATGACTCCAAAATGAAGTAGAAATCGAAGAATGTGTTTTTCAGAAGAACTCGACTGGTGTTTGGATCAGTTGGAAACGATTCAAACGCATCGCTCCGTCTCAGAAATGGCCTCCAGTAAGGTAAGCACATAAAACTCATTTTTGCCAATTCGTTCCCACTGAAAATATGCTTCATTGCAATTCAATAAAGGGGACGTGAGCGCGAAAGATGTTTCTGAGAGGCAATTGAATAAAATATGAGTGCACATAGAATGGAGATGCCCGGGTGCCACTCATATGTAATGCTCTCTGGATAGCTGGACGACTGGACGAATTGTTTCGCCGAGCATTCAATCTCCGCCTCGAGCGCTGCTTTTTGAACTCAGTATGGAACAACGCGCATGCCTGATGGGGGTGGAAGCCCTCAGAAATGCAAGAGCTCTTCAAGGGTCGAAAGAAAGGATATAAGGGTGTCTTCAGCAAGGAGCTCTTCCATTATACGGCAATTTTTAACATCGTTTAAGAAGGGTTGACAGATTTGGAGACTCCTATGCCAGTCCAACTTAGTGTTTCTTTTCTCCTGGGTAGCGCTTCTGAACCCTCACTTGGTTAAAAAGCCGCATATCACGGGAATAATTGCCCCAGATCTTGCCGGCCGGGTGGGCTGCCAGAGGAGTGCACTCCAGTTGCTCTCGGCCTGGCCGAGTGTGAAACTCCCAAGGAGGCAGGAAGTATCGCACGCCAGATTGATCTACAATTATGTACAGCTGGCTGCACCTCGCTAAAGGCAATCTCAGTTGCTTTTCCCTGCAAGCTAACTAATGAGATTGGCGGTGTGGGACAAGTGCACAGAACAATTCCCAATAATTCTTCAGAACGTGAACATCGGCGTGCAGTCCGTACATACCAGAATCAGGGCAGGCCATTAGTTGGCGATTCCCTGCGAGAGGATCGTATTCGCTCATTGAAGGGAAGGGTCGTATTTGCCTTGAGAAAAAGGTTTTTGTTTGTTGACTTTCCTAGGTTTTCCTCCCGTTTGACGTATGCTATGCTATTCATCCCCACCTCCCCCCCCCCCTCGCTCGCAGTCTAGCTCAAGGGAGG
Source organism: Cooperia oncophora (assembly GCA_036418165.1). Taxonomy (NCBI): domain Eukaryota; kingdom Metazoa; phylum Nematoda; class Chromadorea; order Rhabditida; family Trichostrongylidae; genus Cooperia; species Cooperia oncophora. The sequence continues at coordinate 14,529 of MU912263.1, forward strand.
TTAGCCTTATAAG
>MU912263.1:22502-32930 GCA_036418165.1 Cooperia oncophora
TTCAGAAAAAGATAGTTTGGAGGGAGGGGGGGGGGGTCGTATCAGAGACAAAAACTTTGAGAGGGATATTCTGAGGGTGATATTCCGCAAAAATGTTTCCCAAGACTGGTGCCCGGTTTCCACTTCAGCGCTCGTCGCCTCTTGCTCATGTTCATGATTTCGCAGGCTCATACTATTTCTGATATTGGATCGAGTACCTCCCCCCTCCCACCGTGGGTTTCGTGTTTTGGAACTGTCCTTGCCCTGTTCAGAAGGTTGAAGTGTGCCTCTCGTGTAGATATTGAACATTCCTCTGGCGGCTTGTTGATTTTAAGTGCTGCATACTAATTCAGCTGCAAGCAAGCAGTAGCCAGAGAAAGAAAGAAAGCTGCCATCGTCACTGCGTATTGATTTGCGTTTGCCGAATTATGCTAGCAGTGCTGAAAACAACCTTTTTTCAGATGAGGCTCTCATATTGAGGGGAGGGGAAAGAATAGAAGGCGCTGCGGAGCGCTTAAGGCGCAGATCGGCGACGGGGGGCATTTTGTGCTTTCGTTGCTTTCGCTATTTCCGGTTTACAAGTCTCACTCTGGTGAAACCTGTGAACTCTTGTGAAGCTGGAGCAAGCTCGTCAAGCCATCATTAAAACCTGTCAACTCGAGAAGAGGCTGTCTAGATGGGTCGACACGTCGATGGGAAGTAGCGAAAGTGCAAAATGCCCCCCCCGTCGTCGAACTGCCCCAGCGCCTAGTATCGAACTTCCACAAAATGCACTTTTTTCAGCTTAACGATTGGGGACCGGATGTTTTCAAGATCGACGAACTTTCCAAGAACCACGCCCTTACCACTATCACCTATGCGCTGTTCCGAGAACGAGGTCTTATCAAGGTATGTCCTCCCCCACTTGATCACTTTCAAATCATCACTGAACTTCGATCTCATTTAGGCGTTTGAAATCCCATCGTCTGTGTTCGTCACGTATCTTCTGAACCTTGAACACCATTATCGATCAAATCCTTATCACAATCACATTCATGCCGCCGACGTTGCTCAGTCAATGCATGTATTGCTCACTTCTCCCGTGCTCACCGTAAGTAACCCTTTATAGAGTTCCCACCCCTATACCACAACGAATTTATCCTCCCAAATTCAGGAAGTTTTCTCTGATCTCGAAGTAATGGCGGCAATATTCGCTGGTGCCATACATGACGTCGACCATCCGGGCTTCACCAATCAGTACCTTATCAACTCTAGTGAGTGTTTTTCGATCAGTGGCTGCACCTTTGCTCGTTTTATCAGTCTTTTTTTGTCTACTGAAATCTTTGCGTGGGTTACATTTCGATGCCATGTTGCCCGCCGTGCCATTCATTTCTGATCTTTGCTTTCCTTCTTTGTTGACGTTCTCCCTTGCAAAAATGGGGGCCATCTACGTCTCCAAGTGAACAACTATCTTCTGACCTGCCTGCACAATTTTTTTAATAGAGTGATCTTCGATTACCGAATTGCCACTTTCAATGACCTGACTTCCACTGCAAATTTGAATTAAATCACCAATTCAGTGATTTTCAAATTGTCAGTGACCAGCCATCTTTCATCTGCCAATTTTGATAGCTTTTTCTTTGCAATCACCGAATTCTAACCATAAGAATTATGGAAAACAGTGTTGAGTGGGTGCTTATACAGGGATAGGCGCTTTCTGTTCGTAAGTTTAGGTGGTGCCCGAGCAAGATATCCCTCGAGTTTTTTTTCACTTGGTGTGGGGAGGGGCAGGAGAGTAGCAGAAGCACCCGATTCAAAACTAGTGAAAAATTGAAAAAAATTCTAGAGCCTGAATAGGACTGTCTCCATCCCCCTTTGTCCCCAGGGTTGGAGAACGACCCCATCTACATCTGTGCAAAGGCTACGTGCCCTATGCCCAGGCCAACTTAATTTTTCATCCCACCATTGTCGAATGATCAGAGCATACACGTCCCGCGAAGCATGTAACTACGAGTCAAACATTGGCTGTTTGTGATAGTTAAGCACCACATAGGCCAAATACGTATGTACATGCACTTCATATCCCGAACATAGGGAAGGCGTGGCTGCGTACTTCATTCGAACGTAGCTACGGCTGCGCTTTTGGTGAGTATTGCCGTTTTTGAAACAACGTGAAAGGGTAATCCAACCGCAACACGGCGAAGGTGTTTCAAAATGGAATACCAAGGGGCCAAATACGCATTCTGCTCGCCCTGTTTCAACCTAAGGACGGAGGTCACGAGGGCCAGGCCCCTAAAATCCAGGACCAATGAATGTATGACGAACTACTCTTATGCGAGCTTAAGTACGACAAGTGGAGATATATGCAAGATAGTACGTGCAGTCGCAAACCCAGATTATGGAGCATGCTTTACGAACATTGTACAGATTAGACTTTGGTTCTGATTTCATTTCTAGGTACTGAAAATTCGGCAGTGCCTTTTTTTGGACTTGTTCTAATCTTATTTCGTTGCTAGTGCTACGTTCTTGGATCGTCACAGAACAAAATAGAGTTGTACCTTACTGTATTTGTTCCTCTCTCGTCAACTTTGAATATATTCCCTTTGAGGCCCTGCTTCAGACCTCTCTCGGTCGTTCTTAATTTGCGACGGGTTTGACTTGGTTGTGTTGGATGCGAGCTGAAGTTCGGATGCCCACATAGAATCGTAGAGACATTAAGAGGCGCATGGCCTTTGTAGGTTGTAACGGTGGGTGCCGCCCTTGAAGGACCGGAGATACACTTGAGGAATCCGATCTTCTTATCTGTGGTGACTCTGCACTAAGATTATTACGGTAATCAGCTTACCTCGCGCCAAACGCTTTTTCGTCGTCGTCAGTGGCCTGAACATGGCTCAAGGCTTGTAACGTACTCTTTATCTCATCAAATCCCTTCTGACGACGACGACACAAGGACGAGCCGCAGAAAGGCTGGCCGCGTAAAAATTACTACGGAACCACCTTGTGCAACTATAAAAGAGCAAACACATGAAAAACTCAAGTGACGCCTGCTTCCACTGAAAAAAAGTATTGGATACAAATTTAAAATTCTCGAAACCGTCCGCAAATCGCTCAAGGTTTCTTACGCGGGTGTTCTCGGTTTCTACAGTTACAGTACAGCTGATGGCTGGGAAAAGAAGGTTTTTTCGCTGGCCTGGGCGTATTCGATTACCGAATGTACGGCTCGTTACCCTAAGCCCCTGGGCTCCGTGAAGAGTTGCGTCTGTGATTTGAGGGAATTTAGGGCGCAGTGATTTCGAAATAGCCTTTGAGGACTTATAGAGAGAAAAGAGATTTCGATTATGGTTCCCAGTCGGTTTCATAATTTTTGGCGTTTTCTGGACTTAAAAAATTCTGTAAATATAGTCAGTAAAACTCCAAACCAAGGTGAAAGTAATTTGCTAATTCTATATGTCTTATATCTGCCCCTTCCCGTTACCAATGGTAATACTTTCTCAGGAAACTGCTGATGACCAGTGAATAGTAGTTCGTCTTTTAATTTGGATCATTTATTTTCTCAACTGTTCTATACATGTTTGTCTCTTTACACATACTCCATTTTAGAGAGACGGTCAGTTGTACCGGCGGGGCAACTTTGCACCGCGCGCTTCTGCACCCATTTCGTGTCTCTATAGGGCTTCAGGGATTGTGCGCAGACTCAGTAAGTCTCACCAGCAGGGGCATGTCTCAGGGTTCTCTAGGCCCTAAGAACCATTTCCTGAAGAAAAAACACCTCTCCCCTATCGAGCGCGATGGAAGGTTTCTTCGTCACCTATCAGAAATATTTACTCACGACTCTGCGCCAGCGCGCCGCCAAGCAGGGGGGAAGGGGGACCTGAAACGGGAAAATTGAAATCACATGAATTTTTTCTCTGATTCATATAGCACCTCTCCCTCTGTTGGGGTCCCTCAACGTATGTATGACTCTATCTGTGCGTGATTTTCTATGTATTCTTCAGTATTTTGGACGCCGTTACAATAAGGTGGTACATGATTCATTTCATTTGGGCGAAGAAAAGAGGATTTCCTTACAAGCCGTTTTTGGCACCCCCGCAGCTCCTCGGCGTAAGCTTGCATACTAGGGGTTATTTGGTATTTTTGGTAACAGGCATCACGTTCTTCAAACAACACCAGCGCCGTTTAGTTCTATGCAAAGGATGAGCCTGGGTGGAAGGAGTGATTCTCCCTCCTCCCTCCTAGCTCCCAGCCTTTATGGTTAGCAAGAATCACTAATAGATGCCAGTTTGCCTACGTTATAGACGGCGCCAAGAATGAATGTTATGTTATGTGATCACGATGTCAAATACCCCCATATACAAGACTCATCAATTTTGGTGAGGAAGGATGTTATCACTGGGCGCATAAGTTGCGCCAGATTGGCCGCCGGGCTCGAAAACTGAACGCCGTATTTTCTGATCAGGATAATATCAAATAATTCCGTATGCAACTTTATCATTAGGTTTTAGTTGAGAAAGGGTGGTGAAATGGGTGGTTAACTGGCGACGAGTTGCCAAAAAAACGGAATGCCATTCTTGGTGATCAGGACACTGAACTTAATCCTATAAAGAGAAAGAACATAAATCTTATAATCTTCTTTTATTGAAGATGTACGGTCGAAAGGACAAAACATGCCTATAAAGGAGGAGTTTCACAGAGGAATTTTGAGTTAACTGGAATAGTAATGTGGCAGAATCAATTCTTGAGTGTTGAATTTTCATTTGTTCAAAGATCGAAGTTCGGGCTTAAATAATTACCGCCTCCTAACTAGTGGTCGAATCGGACGTATTCTGCACAGATTTTTTTCCGTCGCAAACCATCTTTTACCATAACTTCCCACAGAACATAATCAAATTATTTGAAAATTCCACTGATGGATGGCTGGGGAACACTACGAAGCTGGAGGTCTATTTCAATTTTGTTTAGTTTGTTGCCTTATTTTTGACGAATTCCGATTGTCGAGTCTCACTTACACTCCTTATCCCTGAGCCAGGGTAGGCGTGGCATTTGAACATGGCACGGAACTGGTTACTCGTGTAATATTCCAGTCTATGACAACTGTCATCTTGTTCTGTGTTGGACAGAGACACGACAACAATTGTGTCAAGATGAAAATATTTCACCAGAAGCAGATAAAAACAGCCTTCAGGTAAATTGAAACATGCGGCACACGTACCGATCTCAGGGGATCCTCGGAGTATACCTCAGCGTGGGTACCCTGAGTTGTATGACAGCGTCGTAGCACCCTCCAGTCTTATAGCGGAAATCAATCTGAGCGTATCAACCTTAAAAAAGCAACATATTTGAGGAGGGCGTGTTTCCGTGATCATTTCGATACCGGCTTCGATAATGTTTCGGTAAAATCCAGCGCGAAATGGAAGTTTTCCCTGAAAGCGTGCACCGTATGAGGATTGACTTTGCCCTATGGATGCATAAACTATTCGCTTCGGGTGGTTCCAGCTATCCATTAGTGTCCATTTTCAAATATTTTGGACCACTTCTACGAAAGTCATGGCAAAACGACGGTTTGCGACGAAAAAATCTGTCGCAAAAACCGTCGGACTTGACCACAAAAATTTTAGGAGCGGTATTGTAGATGAGTTGCATTGATGGCCTCCGGCCCCTATGGAACTGGCCGTATTTTCCAAAGAACGTTCACCTTTATTATCAACCCTGCAGTCTGAACATCATTCAAATTAATTGTCGTGGTAGGATCTGTTTCAGAACCCAACTTCCTAGATAAATGCAAAATACAATACTGGGAAAGATGAATCTTCTATGGAGAAAATACAAGTTTTACAATCTGAACTCATAGTATTGTGCTGTCCCGGAGCCTCGCTATATTGCAATCTGAGTGTAAAAATATGAAGGCACCGAAAATTTCACTGCAAAAGATTCCAAAGATCCAAAAAAAGATCCGAAAACTTCTGCGAAACTTTTTCATTCTTCGAGTACTTGGTACCTTCTCCATCCTTTTTCATAAAATGAAAACAGATGAGTATAGAAAAAAGAAAATAGTTCCTGTTTCAGACAACGAGTTGGCGATTATGTACAATGATGAGAGCGTATTGGAACAGCACCATTTGGCCGTCGCATTCAAACTTCTTCAAGATTCCAACTGTGACTTCCTATGCAGTCTATCCAAAAAGCAGCGATTGCAATTCCGGAAGATCGTCATCGATATGGTGAGCATCTCGATCCGTTCATTTTACTACAAATTACAGTCAAATTTATTTTATCTATCAATGATTCCTGCTACATACTGTATGAGACATTTGCGTCATGAAAAAAGGATGACAGCCGATTCACCTTTATGAGCGGTTTGCCCTTACTATAACCCTCTTACCGTGGAATGTCATTTCCTCGTTAGAACATATGTGGCTCTTTCCACGGAACAATGCGCAGTCTTACTGGCATTTCTGCACCTGGGAGAAGGAGCGATTCCTTTCCCGCCATGGTCAGAGTCAGGGCACATCACTGGTTGGTGATTTTGGTCAATTTCTTACGACCCCACCCCTTCTCCATCCTACCTACTACTCTCCTAAATTGTCTTTCCCTAAAATTCTGATGGGCTTTATACGGAAAAAAACCGCCAACGTTAACAACCGGGAGAAAAGTTTCTCCAACGCCGCAGATTTCTCAGACCGAGTACGACTCCTCTCTCTCTCTCCCTCTCTCTCTCTCTCTCTCTCTCTCTCTCTCTCTCAACAACGAGCAAATGCTATGAGAGTCCGTAAAACAAGGAAAATTAACATCAAAAAAGATTTTCTTAGACCAAATACGACTCTCTTCCCCCCAGCACCGAATATGACCCTGTCCCCCTGTTGGGGAATCCTCAACGATGATGTGCCGTGATTCAGAGTGCTCCCCACTAGCACCAGCGCCAAGAATGAATGTCATATTGATAATCAGAATGTCAAATTCCGGTACAAGAGGTGCCAGGGCACATCGTACGTTGGGGATCCACAATGAGGTCATATTTTGTTGCTGGGGAGGGGGGGGAGTGGTCGTATTCCGCGTAGAAACGTTTTTTTCCCAATTGTTGATTCTCCCATATTGGGAGACCAAATTTAAAGAAAATACTCCTTAACGCCAGAGCGTACCGTGACGGTTGTGTTCGTTTCAGAACCAGCTGAGATTCGTGATACTTACCTTTGGGCTGCCAAAGTAAATAAGTTAGAGAAATAACAATTAATTGGTACTATTACACCATCAAACAAGCGAAGTGTCGGTTCATATCCTCCGACTTGATTAGCTCCAATCCCTAAGGTTGCTTGAATCGGAACACTGGGTGTCAGTAACCACTGCGCCGCCCCAATCCAAAGCTTAGTCATTCCTTCGAAAAATTTCATAAGCCCGCGTGAGCGTTGAAAAGCTCATTTTCGTCCTTATGCCATTCTTTTTTTGCACCTTTCTTTCGGTTCCCCCTTTTTTTCTTCCATGAATTGCAAGTCCAGTAAGCCTAGAAGAACCGCACAAAATTCCTACTCTCTCACTTCCCTTCCCTAACCCCCTGAGGATCTCGGTGATGCTGTTGATGTCATTCCGAGCGCAGAAGTGACTCCTCTCTGAGTAATTTCTTTGTATTATTACCTAGTTTGTTCACCCCCTCTATATTTACGCCATGTTTCTTCCCTCATGTTTCTTCCATGGAAACTGAGGAATTGCCCATCTACTTCTTCAGTCTACGTTAACAGGTAGTGACACTCGTCACAGAGTATGAAGACGGAACTCACTGAACTCAACTGGGAGGAGCTGTATGTAGTTCACTATACCATTAGGCTCGATTTTTGAAGTGACCAGATTCTTCCTTTCTGAGCTGGAGGGTGCAACTACTTTTAATGCTGTCCAGTTGACTGAACTGGACTGCGAAGGGTTCGCAGGGTGCAGAAGCTAGTCCCTTTAGATCGACCCACTTCCGCGTATGCTGCTGCAGAAACCTGCTAACTTTTCGAAAGGGATAAAACTGGAGCTTGTTTCCCATCCTCATTGTGGCCCGACATTGCTTCTTCTGACCAGAGGGTGTTTCTCAACTCTAATGGATGGTGAAAGCTTCAAAAACCGTTCCCAATTCTAAGTTGCGCCTACACCATTCCTTGCTTTGCGCTAAAAGGGGCATTCCCGAGAAAGGAGGTCGCAGAAGCTGTTTAGGCGCTGGTAAGAGGGTAACGATAGCGGTGATCGGTATGTACGATTTTGGCCCTGCCTGAGCAAGATGAAAGCTCATCGAAAACGTCATCAAAAATTCCCGCAGAATCTGACGTTTCTCGTTCTTGGAGTGGGAGGTGCTTGGAGTCATGCCAACTTCACGCTGGAGACTCCGCACTTCTACTGGTGCAGCTGGTTTGCCATCACATTTTACACTGTGACCTTTTATGCCTCTTCGAATTTGTTCCCTTACCCCACGACAAACCTGACAGGTCTGGGAGAAGTCCTTGTGATGGCGCAGCCCGGCCACAATTCGCAGGCAGTCACGGCTTCGGCTGTTCAGTGCAGAGCGATGCGTGATGTGAAACTGGTCGGTTGCAGTTCGCCGGAAGCGATCAATCATCGTCGCGCGCGACTCGTTCTTTCTGTCGATGGAAAGACAACATGTTTGATTATACTGAGACCAAAAGTGGGGGTCCAGTACTGACCTTCATCAACCCTCGTTAACGTCATTACCCTGGTTTGGTCGCCTTCTCTTTTGGTTGTGATGAAGACGAACAAGCGCAGATATTGAGTGTGACTGGGAGTAAGTTTTTTCTCCGGAAGGAATTCCCATGACCCGTTTCGTTGAGAATTAATTCAGTGCACGTGATTCCTCGTGACTGAATCTACCTCGACGCCATTGATTCTCCGGCTTTTTACGACCTCTCGGACTACATATTTGTTACGATTCCATGGAAAAGGTACAAAACAAGAGCGACGTTCATTTCGATGGTATGGTACGGAAAATCCACATAAAAACGGAAACTTGCTATTCTGCAGGATGTTCGGTTCAGTGACTGGTACCAGTCAAAGGCAAGCAGGTAGAGGGGGTAATTCTTTTTGGTATGACGCGTCACATGAACCTTCGAAGACATAAGGCACGATAATCTAGTACTTGCTCAATGTAGTACCTAGGGTGCTAAAGAGCGGGAGAATAATGGAAAATCGAAGTTAATAAACGGCAGAAAACCTGCGAGAAATTTTTGTCTGCACGGCATTGGACGAGCACTTTTGGACGAGTTTCCCGTTGACATCGTGCCAACAACCGCTTTGATAGCTACGGCTGTGCCTTTGTATTCATATATCTATGTAGCAACGCAATTATCAATTTACTTCGTAAACGATAAGAGTACCGGCGCCGATATGACTTTTCGGCCATTTCTGTACGGGGGTGGGGGCATCTGGATCGGCATGTTGCACCTTGGTTAGGCGCTCTAATGGTGCCCTTGATTAGAAAAGGCTCCTCGCAGCGTCTACTAGGGGGCACAATATTCTTTCGCGCTAGACGTACCTACTCTATACGCCTTGCCAGTTTATCGTGCCACTTGCCTTTCAGTGGGTCCCCTCAAGCAACAAAACCTGCCAAGTTGATCTTCTACTCCTTCTCACGAAAGTCCAACGCAATACACTGTAGGGCTTTGCGCATTCAATAGATATTCTGAGCACGCTGGAGGCCACTTGGGATACGGGGACTACGGTCTCAGCAGACTATTATAAGGGTGCTGGATAACGGGCACAATAGATGACCTCAGTCTCGACTCGAATCCAAACTCCACGCATACGAGGCTTACGCTCTATATGTGGTGATCTGGAAGTTGTCGACTGAAGGCATACCAAACTTGGTAAAGTGTCCCGAAAGGGTTACTCCGTGTGTGTCAGAAGGATCAACATGTGGTACCGCCACAACCTTCCTAGATTAACAGAATCGTCTTCTCCTGCGCAAATCAGATCTTCCATTCCCACAATGTCATTTGAAGCTCAGACAAAGTTTCCAATGTTAGCGTTGGTATGAGTCCCTTTTTGAGGTGCGCCATGCACCCTACTCTCGTTCGGAATCGGTATCAATCTATGCACACTGTTTGACCTATAACTTGGCTTGAATGGAGCGGTTCAGTCAGTGTTCGAATCAGTGCTTTTATTTTCCTTGTTTGAATCTGCTACCAAATCTAGCGCCTCTGGCTACTGGATCATCCACGTATTCTCAGAACCTTTGTAGAAATGTGCTGTTCATCGAGTCCTGAAAAGGAGATGAATTTCTTTGTTCTGTTCATGATGTGCAACTGGTTCACTTTACTTTGTCCATTACTTTTTCATTTGTTTACCCCGTAATGGAGTCTTCTTATGGTTCCGATAATCGCTCACGGATGACAATATGAAAAGTGGCATGTCGTTGAAGACGAAAAAACCTGAACTATACCGTACTATCATGTCCTTTTTCTGGATGAGCACTGAATGTTGTGCTTAACG
>MU912263.1:38258-77642 GCA_036418165.1 Cooperia oncophora
GATCCGAAGGACTCCTCTCGTAAACACAATATAGCAGCCATTCGAATCGGAAAACCGTCTCATGGGTTGATTAACCCTACCGAAAGCTCCTTCACTTCTGAGGAGATCTGTTCGAGGGCCAGCGTCCGTGTCAAATACCGCGTTCGTGAAAAATGCGATCGTATGAAAATCCGGTCAATCTGAACAGCACGTAGTATCAGATTCAATATCATCCTTACGTCCCTTTTACGTATGCCGCGCCTGCGGGAAGGGTAACCTTACCTGTCTATATTAGAAAGATCTAGACATCGTTGGAAAAACTACTACGAAATAGCAATAGTTTGTTTCGCCTTATCTCATACAAACCATTGTAACTCCGCCACCACAGGGCTCGCTAGTGAGGTAGAGTGGACGAAATGAGGAAACCAATGGGGAAGGAGTCAACAAAAAGACTATAGAAAACTGACGCGAGATACTCTTGCAAATATGTGCACTAAGAAAAGTTCAGAAGGTACTCAAAATCAAATGAAATAAATCGATGCTCTCGCGACCTACTTTTTTCTCGTTTTGTCCAGTAGCTAGGCCTGACAACGTCTAATTTAGGTTGGCTTCATCGATTACATAGTCCATCCATTGTACGAGACGTGGGCCGATTTGGTATATCCAGACGCCCAGAACATTCTCGATCAGCTTGAAGAGAATCGTGAATGGTATCAATCGCGAATTCCGGAAGAGCCTGAGTCGACTCGTTCCGAAGACTCGTAGCAAATTTTCATTTTGTCCTACTTGCCTGCTGTATCGGTCGGGTCGTTTAATTTATGCTTAGCTCTATGTGTTTCATCTTTCAAACACGCACACATACTGTGTTTATGTTTGCATAACTAGTTATTCATTGCCGGGTGTCTGTCTCTGCAATCTGCGGTCTCCACGTCGTATTCGAACTTCTAATAAGTTCGATCCCTTGTCTAGGTTCAGTACATTGTTGTTCCTAGGAGCGATTGTCTTACAAAATCACTGCGTTTTTTTCAGTCGCTAGATTCCCAACTGTGTAGATGCTTCACATATACCATTCTGTTTTTCCCCATTCTCTTCTTCCTCCCAGTCTATCTGACCCGTCTCCTTCGCCTGTAGACGCTTCTTTTTCTCTCTTCAGCTCACCTTCTTTTCGTCGTCGCACGCGCTTTACTCGGCCAGTCCTGCCAAAATCTCAAAAACTTTTCTTTGTTGAAGCCCCGCTGAGTTGTCATTGTGTTCTCATGTTCTAGCATTAATTCATTTCACAGCCTATATTGTGATAATTATAATCGATTTGTCGTCTCCGCATCTTTTCATCAGAAGGTCCGAAAAGGTGACGAGCATAACACTGAAGCTTTAAATCAATTACCAATGCCATGCACTTAATAAATTTCTATCAAATAAAGTTTTATATCAAGCAACTGTCTCGAACACTTCTATATCAGTAAAGTAACCTCCTTATTTAGTATGCCTCGTAAAATGCAAAATAATATATGCAATGGTACACTGCAGAAGTACAGTAATTACCCCTGCAAATGAGAACGCGTGCAGGGAACGCGCAGCCAGAGAGCTGTTTCCCAGCAATTAATGTTATTCTGGGCGGCAACAGTTGGCGGAAAATACTTCTCTAGCTGTGCTCCAGTCCCTCTCATTTTTCAGGTCCAATGACTGTCCATATCTCGTCCACACGTGACAACTACTTGTATTTGTGGCATACTCCTGTCACAAAACTCTGCAGCAGAAGCAGACAGACAACAGCGTGGGGCAAAGCATCGAACACTGCAAAAAACATTTAGACGAACCACCATATGTTGCACGTCGGCGGCCTAAAGACAAAAATTTGGACGAGTTTTCCGCTCTTAGGGTCGATGGACAGTGTGTTCCGGCTAACGCGGTCTGAGATTCCCGGCGCACTAACGAATGAAAAAGACCGGCGGTGCGACGAGTTTCCGCAACCTTCGGGCAGTAGGATCGCAGTTGTCCGGGCACCGCGACGAGATTTCCCGCACACTACCAGACCGAACAAACGCGAAAAAACCGGCATGGAGTCCCCTTAAGGGACGAATTTTTTTGCTCAAAGGCATAATGACCGCCCATTCGAGCAAACACAATAGCAAAAATGCCAAAAACCTTGCTTTGCCCGGCAAAGGTGCCCGAACAGCAAAAACGCCTTTTCGATAAAGTGCCACATGGCCGTTACGAATAAGAACAAAAACATTCCAAACTATTATGTAACAGTGTGTTGTGTGTGTGTTGTGTTGTGTGTGTGTTTGGTGTGTGTGTGTGCTGTGTGTGTGTGCTGTGTGTGTGTGTGTGTGTGTGTGTGTTGTGTGTGTGTGTGTGTGTGTGTGTGTGGGCGTTGTGTGTGTGTGTTGTGTTGTGTGTGTGTGTGGTGGTGTTTGTGTCTATCAGGTAATTCATAGGCGTCTGTTACATCAGGGAATCCCAGCACCGCTGTGTGAAGCAATAGGAGAGGTCGTACTTTCGGCTGGGAACGGGGGGCCGTATGTTTGGTCGTTGATTGGGAGAGGGAGTTTCAGTCGTGATGTGGTTCTGAGAGAAATTGGCTCGGAGACGGCAAAAGGAACCGTAAAATCGCCGCTACGTTCTCGCGCAGCGCGAAATGGCCCGCGAAGGTTTCCTTAGTTTTACCTATACCCTTTCGATGGAGCGATCGGATTTTGAGACAAGGAAACAATGGAAGACACATTCTATTTTAGGTCATCCATTGTCTAATTTCTGACCAGAAATCGCCGTTATTAGCTGGTGCGACGTCGCACGCGACGCCCACTGCACGGCTAATTGTGATTCTCTTGACACGATACCTACATTTGCCGCGTAGGGGGAAAAATTTTTCCGGGTTAATGACTTTTCCGTGATTTCTCCTTATTTCCATGTACACCGATAAATCACGCATAGCCCCATCCCTAGTACTGGAATTAGGTGGAAGACTGGGACAATTCAAGAAAGTGGAAATTGGGTGGGTAGGTGCTTGGGAAGGGCTGAGGTTGTACGAAACCCTCTCCTAGGTGGGGAGGTCGTACCAAAACTCTCCATCGAGGCAAATCACGATGCTGTTACTCTGTGTCAAAGTAGCAGTGAGACTTGGTTCTCAGAGATGATATAAGGTATGGAGCAGAAACATTATTGGCGTGTGACAGGGTTCATATCAGCTGATAAGATCTTGATAAGAATCTTCAGAAAGGCGTCTTGTTTCAACAAAACAGTGGGGCGACGGTACAAGATATGAACGTATTTGGTATAGGAACTTCACTGATGTGTGACAAGAATGCTAACAACTGATAACATTTTATAAGGGCGTTAGAACAGGATGGTCATCATATTGGAATGCAGATTACCGGCGGTCGATTAGGCTCTAACTCTGAGGTATGACTTAATGGTATAGGACAAGAATATCATTGGGTGCGTGAACGTAGGAGCTGACAATGAATATCACGTGCATATTAGCACGGCTTGTGTATACAGCTCGAGTCAAGCATTAGTGAGGAGCTGCTCCCAACATATAAAGTAGGGGGTGGCATGGGGACATCAATGCTGGCGCGACAGAAAGTGACATCAATTGACAGGATTGATGAGGGACGTTGCCGTCGTCGTCGTCTTGTAAGGTGTTATAGCTTTTACACTTCGGATTATAGAGATTCTAGTGGTAGGGAGCATCGGACGGTGACAGGTGACATGAATAAAATTACAGGGGGGGGGGCAAAAAAAAGAAAGTCATTTTGCGCTCCATGACTTTCAAGCGCTATAAGTTACACTTTATATGAATTTTTATTGAATATTTTTACTACCATATTAAAGAGCACATTAAATACTATAATGATGCTCCGCCACAGCCTTCTGGAGAAGCGCCATCGAGAGATTCCGGCCGCGCGAAAGTGAGTGGGTACCGGAGTTGAGCGAGATCGTTGATATCTCCGCCACTGTAGACCACCCTGTTGAGCTCCTCCCGAACCGAGTGATTGAGGGCGTTCAGTTCAGAACCCCCGCTTGAATACTCATCTTTTCCAGGTACTAAACGTTCTTCCATTTCAAGTAGCGAAAGGTTTTTCCAACGCCCTTCGATTAAATGTGTTGTCACCCAATCCTGTAGCAGTACAAAGTTCCAAGAAGGTACGGGCGACACATGAAGATGGTATATCTCCTCGAGTTGCTCGATGTAGCCACCAGCGCACACCTTCAGTCTGGGGCCCACGAAGAAAAATATTGTTCATCCATTTCCAGGTACGGCCGGTCCCACCATCAACCCGCCGCCTTGGTGAATGGGGTGAAGATGATGTCCTGGACCGTAGCGACGTTTGCGGAGCTGCTCGATGTTTGAGGTCTTGCAGATCAAGAGTACTGATCTCCAGGTAGCTATTCATGGGTGATTCCATTCAAGAAGTTCCGCAGCTGTTTGGAGGCCACGTGAATTCCAAAGGCGTTCTCCACTCAGACCGCGACTGGAGATGACTTCAATTTTGGTGTACATGAGGTGAATGGCGCAGCCGACTCCTGCTTATGGAGGAAAATCTTGGTATCTTCCGCCTTGGTACTCATATCCACTTCCTCTTTCTGGGCCTGGCGAAAACTTCGCTCATATGTGACTCGGCCGGAATGAGTCTTTTTTGGCCCCCCCCCCCCTGTATAAAATAGGATGCCATCTCTGCTAACATTTCGTACCACTTCTTACTCCTATACTGCCAAGTGTGTAAAGCTCAGTGTTTGAACTCTCTTAAGCTCTAAATACGAACAGAATCAATTGAGCTAATTGAATCCATTGAATCCTTAGATGCAATGCAGTGATATAGTGATGGGAGGAAGGCGGGGGGGGGGGGTGTATTGCCGGCCTGAAACGAGATCAGTAATAAAAACTTTATGGGATTTGCCAGCTGTGTTTTGCAAAGATGATGTGTTAATAAAGTGGAGGTTGCAGTTCGTGAGGAAACCAACGTCAGAGGCTAGAGCTCCTCCGTTGATAGCATGTATGCTTCCCGTGTGATACAGACATGAACGTGAACAAAGCAGTGCGGGCATCTGCTTTTTCCACTCGTCCATAGCTGCACAGTTGTTCCTCTTCCCGAATAGGTGGAGAGCACTCTATGTCACACTGCTCCGACGAGGCTACTTCTCCTACAGATTCTCTTATCACTGCTGCAGCTGATACGAAATTGCAGTCTTCTCACGGTTGCAAGTCTAGGATTAGCGAAAGGGACAGGTTGCACAACTTATGGTTGAAGTGAGCCACCTTCGACCTATTTTCTATATACTCTTAAAAGATGATCTGTGACGCGTTTTGAACATTTTGCGCATTTGACCTCGCCTAGGTGAAGACCGCCCGCCAACGGGGGTTGACGTAAAAGAGGAGCGCCCTGCGTTACGGGCCCGATCCGAGTGGTTTGACATGACGAGTTACTGTCATAAGTCAGAAAGCAAGATATTAAATGAAAGAAGATATTTTAGGCAATGACGCTACCTATCTGTTGCAAAGACTCATTGCTTTGATAAATCTTCGCGAGACTCGAAGAAACTGGAATATTCTCTGTTCAGGCGATCAGCCTTTTTCCCAGAATCTCTCGTGGTTTTTTAGTTAGGAATAGAGTGGAATGTGTTCCTCAAAGACCGTATTTGTCGGAAGTCAGTAATGACTTTCACCCTAAGCCCTTTTTCACTTTGGAAGGGCAGTGTGCATTTATGTGTATGTTGGACTTAGAGTTTAAACCCCTAATTTGATTATCACCATCGCTCACTGGCTTATGGCAGCATTCTCTCTCAGTGTGGGCGCCACCTCTACAAAAGACTTTTTCCTCCCTTGACTCTCGAGGCGCTTAAACTTTATTGAATTCTGATCCGACATTTCTACCACTGTATTAAAGAGTATATTAACACGTTGATGACAACGCGCGTTTTTACTTTTTGACCGCGTGGGACACGCGCGCTTTCTTGAACGCCACGAGCGCGGTACTCATACAGTTCAGACCGTCCTACAAAGCGCTCTTTTGGAGATTGGATCGTAAAACCTGGTTTAAAGATTAATTGTGAGGTAACTGAATTATTCACCATGGAAAAATCTGCAACTCTCTTTGCACCAGGGCCAGGAATTTTTCTGTAAGCAATTTTCTTCATAAAAAAACGCGAATCGTGATTTCTATATGATTTTTTCATAATTGTCAATGTAGTAATTGTCTATATTCATTGGCAAAGAGTTAAACAGCAAACCAATCCAAAGATGAGGAGCAAACCAACACAAGCCTATAGTGCCCTTTCCCCAGGAAATCTTTGCTATACTTGTGTGTTCTACATTATTCCATGGACGACGTGTTGTACAAGTACACTAAGGACTGCCTATAGAATGAATAGGAAAAACTAAACAAAAAATCTAACACTAGGGAAATATATGGATTTGTTCATCGTACAATTCGCGCGGTCCCACGTGGTCCACAACGCGCGCATTGGATGTGTATCATGCTGTCGTCAATGTGTTAAATACTATCATGGTACTCCGCCAGAGCCTTCTAGAGGAGCGCCGTCTAGAGATTCTGCCACGCGACCATTAGTGGGTACCTGCTTTCAGCGAAATCGTTGATTCTCCGCCACTGTAGACCACCTTATTGAACTCTGCCTAGACCAGGTAATTAAAGGAGTTTAGTTCAGGTGACCTGCCTAGATATTCCATCTTTCCCAGGTACTCAACGCCCTTCCATTCCAAGTGAGCAAAAGATTTTCCAACGCCCTTCGATTCCATGTGGTGGCACCCATTACCATCTCCCGTACCATCTTGGGAATCTGCTGTAGCAGTGCAAAGTTTCCAAGATGGTACGGGAGACGACATGTGAGGAGGATATTCTTCTCTAGTTGCTTGATGTAACCGCCGGCGCTCACTTTTAGACCGGGTCCACGTAGAAAATATCGGTCTTTCCTTTCCAGCTACATCCGGTCCATACCATCAAAACGTGCCTTGGCGACTGCGGTGAAGCTGATGTCCTAGACCGTAGCGACGTTGACGGAGCTCCTCGATGATGGAGGTTTTCCAGATCGAGATTACTGCTCTCGTAGCTATTTACGGGTGCCTCCGTACTAGAAGTTTCGCAGCTGTTTTGAGGTGACATGAATTCCAAAGGTCTTCTCCAGTCAGGCTGCCACTGGAGATGACTTCATATTTTGGTGTACATGAAGTGATGGGTCAAAGCCGGCTCCTCCTTATCGCGGAACATCTTGGGTATCTTCCGCCTTGGTACTCGTATTCACGTCCTCTGTCTGGGCTGCGAAAACTTTATGTGACTCGGTCAAAATGTTTTGTTTGCCCCCCCTCCTCCCCTGTATGGTAGATTGCAGTGACAACAGCTTACTATGGAACGTTCGAGCGAATAGTCCTTAAAGACAGCTCCCGCGCTGCAAGTGGCATGGATAATTGCGTTCAGTTATGAGACAGTAGCTGTAACTCCTTGAAGAAGAAAAAAGCCAGAAGAGCCCTCAAGAACACCATGAGCAAAATCGCTCTCTGACAGTCACATGCACTGCGGTCTCTGTTCAACCACTGGCTCATCAATCACTTTATCGCATATCCCAGTAGTGGATATCATCCAATGCAAAGGAAAGAATACGAAAAGCAACAAAAACACGAATGAAAAAATTTCAAAAAATAGAAAACTTCAAAAACTCGGAGTCCGAATAGGGGTTACGGTAGCGGGCAGCTCTTAGTGCATATCGAGCTTTTACATCACAAAAATTGAAACACTCGTGATTTTTACGCGTTTTACCTTGCGAGATGGGTTGAAAATGGCTGCATGAGCTCCTAATGAATAAAATGTAATAAAGGAGAGCAGAATTATTTATGGGCACGAGCGCAGTCAGCAAAAAGGACATGCAATTCCGACTAGTGCCTGCCGTCCCAACAAAGAACAACTGAGAGATCCTCCGTCGGAGGGCATCAAGAGAGTGGGCGGTCCATCTAGGTGGGCGTCAGAACTAGAACTTTGAGCGGCTATAATTCGCTCCTCGCTGCGGAGTCGCGAGGGTTTGACAGTCTCTAGCTTGGGGGACGTAATACTTGCACAACGATGGATGACCATTTACTACTTGAGCGCGGAGGCTCTTACCTGCCAAGAGGGCAAGAAGGGAATTCGCCGCCACCTGAAACTAACATATCTGTAGCTCCAGTCTAGTTTTGAGTCCAGTTTTGTAAAGAAAATAGAATTTCTCATTCAATAAAAAAGTGCACGAGATGCTGACCGTGCGACTCAAGAAATGGGCCGGGACAACTAACATTTTGGCGGCACCTTACTCAGCGATCAGGGAATAAGAGTGCATCAAATGTTAACTGTCCTCACCTGTAATCGGCGTGGGATTGTGGTTTTGCTGAGTTGTATAGAATCATTTTAACGATTGTAGAGGCTGAGTGGTCAGCGAGGGCTCGTCTGGCCATAGCGCTCAACCATCTGAAAGGACGAATCAGCGCTCGATACTCGACGGTATGGGACGTGAAAGAAAGGTTGGTTTTCAAACTACGCAGTCCCAAGACCAAAGAAAGAAGGAACGTCATCGAGAAGGATTCACTGAGGATGCGCACAACAGGAGTGCCTGCATTGAACAAGTGCTTGGGTTCGAAAGAAGCACGATCCTGCGACGGCGGCAGCGTAACGCTAGCTAGAATAGTAGAGTTTGGGCGGCTTGCATAGGAAAACAAAGAAAATGCAGCGAGTGTGCTGAAGGCGATGCTGAACGGCAGATGTAGCATCGAATGAAATCCTTCAGTGTAACATGTTGAGCGAACTCGGTTTTTTTAATTGAACGAATTTCTGGGGCGATTTCTGCTTAAAAGAAGTTCCCGCGAGGTCTCTAAGGGTAGTCCTCTCAATGTCGTGCTTTGAATGGTTTATCGTTACAGAGAGCTATTTTCGCCATAAGGAGATAAGGAGTTAGAGCTTGAGCTGGAAACATGCGAACATCATGCTGTAGTTTACGAGCAACGGTTAAAGTTCTATCTACAAGACGCGTGGAAGTGTCAGACGCTCGGCTGCGCTTCTGGAGGTTGCCTCAGTTATCCATTCTTTTCCATAGCCGATGAGGCGCAAACGTGCCGTTGGCATAAATGCGACGCGCTGTTCAGGGTTCTAGTCCTTTGCAGCGGGTTCAATTGTAGGTGCGAAAAGGCAGCATTCTTCTTTCATTAAGACATCTTGAGTTTCATGATCCCTTCGCAAGAGAAAGGATGTGGCAGATGAAGTTATATGTGTGTTTTCCGACTCGAATGATTTTTAGAGGGGGCACTCTCAATAGTTACTAAAACAAATTTGAATCAGACATGAGTTTTTCAAGAAAAAAGCTAAAATTTGTTTCCAGACTCAGCCTTCAAACACGAAATCGCTATCACTGAAGGATGCCTGGCGCTTCAGACACGGTCCCGGCTCAAGCTTTGAGCGTCTGGGGCGCGTCTTCACGCTGACATATCGTCTAAGACCGCTCACTGCTGAGGGAGTTCTGTGTTCAGGGTGTTCGCGAGGTTTTTTTTTTGGCTACTTTTTCATGGCGCCTTATGGCTACTGATTCATGACTGGGCACAACCCCGTAACTTTGATTCGCGAAATTTGTATTACAACGGTTTTATGCGATCCACAGCGCTACTTTTAGCCGGTTTGCTTGCATAAGTAATGAACAGTCGAATGGCAATCGTAACCTCATTGAAATTTTAGAAACGATGAGGACATTAGCTCTGATTAATTAGGTCGCGGGAAGTTTGTCATATATTTTTGAGCCCAAAATTTTGTATTACCTGAAGGCGTTCCGGTAATGTGGACTTATAAATCGATGCTATTTCATTGGTATACTGGTTACTCCTGCTTTCTCTTATTGTGCAATATGAAAAAATGTTATCGCTACCTTTGGACCGACTCAAGGCTTCTCAACAGTTGTCCTTTAAAACGCTGGCGCAGATGAAGCTGTTAATGTGATATGGAGATGCTAAGGGATGTTACCATTATTGGACAAATTTCCACGACGCTAAAGCTTCAGAGCCGCAGCCTACAGTTTGAATGACGAAGTGAGTTTGGGTATACCTGTGAACTTAGCCTGAGGGAGCTGTGGGTTGGTAAACTGCTGGACGAAGAAGCTGCATCCTTGGTCAATCCGTATGCAAAGCAGCTACGAGAGCTGGGGCGAATTGCCGATTAGAGGGGAAAATTCGTCCGCACAGTACGTCTTCAATGTGATGGTGCAGCCCCAAAAAAGTTCAAGCCGACCCTCATGCAAAAGGGCTGGATGGCTCTCCCTCTGCACCGGTGTACCCCAGACGTTGCATGGATATGACTGTTATATGGCCGAGAAAACCTCCACGACTCGAGCCCAAGTCAACATTGAGATGATATCCAACATTGCGTCGTGCCGGCCTCCACTGTGAAGCGACGGCATCCACGAAGTGCTCTAAAAGTGTCAGGGATTCCGCAATGACATTGCTGTATAATTTTGATCTTGTACGCCTCTCTATAAAAAGGAAGCCTAGTTGAGAAAATGCGACAGAACTTTCCCGCCAACCTAATATATTGCGTAATGGCAAGAGACAAGCAGTCTGATGCAGCTGTGAAAATCGACGTTGCACCTGTATTCTGTTTTTGAGAAGCTTCGACACTCTCCATGACAATCGTATAAGCCCATCCGAGCCTTTTATGTTCTGTTCTATGTCCTTTTATGCCTTCTTTTGAGCCGTTGCCACCGGAACACTTACTTAACACTGACACCTGTATAGCAATAGAGGTCCCGGGTATACAAAAAATAGTACAAAACTGTCATTGATCACGAGTTGACATCATTTCGTAGATGACTAAACATTAGAACTCATAGCCTGGTTCGCTGTTGATGATGAGTCCGAGCGACCGCGCTTGGCGCATAGCCAACCTGTTTTTTTTCTTTCGACAAACGAGAAGTACCAGATTGTTGGCGTCAAATCTTTTTCAGCAGTTAGTCTAATTTATCGAACTCAGTATTTAGTGGAGCACGGATTTGGAGGCTTGAAGTTGCCGTTTCACGTTCCAAGACTGTAAATACATAAATGCGTAGGTTGACCATGGGCCTCACTGAATCCCGTAAACGCATCTCTCGTGGAGAGGCACTGCGCAGAACTTGCACCATCCCAGTACTACCTCTGCGTGGAGCTTAAGCATGGTGCATCTACAAATGAAGCCAATGGGCGCTAATACAACTACCGCTTTCTCATATTCGGGGGGGGGATGCATTCTAGATGCACTCTTGGATAAGCCCACTTTGAAATTACACAAAAAACGGGTTTTTTGCGCATCTCGGAGAACTTCTCAGAAAATCTCTAACGCGATTATCTCATGAATCCCAAAAACTTCAGAAACAGTTCATANAATTTTTGGGAAGGACAAATCTACTAATATTCGACACTTGTCCTGGATTCGCAAACAGTTCAGTTCTTAGAAAATTTTCCTCTGAACCATGACCGTTTGCATCCAGATTCAAAAATCCTCAACTAATCTCCAACAATGGATTCCTGTATGATTTTGGCAACCTTTATGAGCATTTCAGTGCTTTCCGGGAAGCCCAAATCTTTTTCTTAACGACTGCGCTTTCCACTTTTTTAACGGTCTTCCTTTGAGGAACTTATAGCCCTTTAAAGTTGCTTTACATAAGGGGGTCTAGAAAAATGCGCCCCAACGCAACCAGAGCGCGAACGCGTGGGAGTGAAAACACAAGAGTCTGCAGATTGAAGCCATATCATCGTGCGGTGAAGACACAGCCATTCTCTCAACCAGGAATTCGAAGCAAATTGAGGATCCCTAATTCGCTCAGTTATATTTTCAGCGGTAGAAAATAGTGAGTGATAGTTACAATTTTTTTTGCTTTTTTGTTTATAATTTTTTACTTGTTCTAGGCCTTGAGCCTTATGACTTGCAAGATTAGCTGAACTAACACATGTATTGGAATGCAGCATTTCATCTAAACTAATTCCTGTAAAGAGAGGGAGCAAGTTTGCTATGATCCTGTCTTGGGAACCTAAAGGAATACTTGTAGTTCCCCTCGTTCAGAGTTCTTCGGCCGGGTGACGTTCAGTGCTGGAAGGTGCTCAAAAGAAAGGGGATTTTCAGCTTGGGACTACTTTTCTTCCGGGTGGGTGTTACAAGGAAATGCCAATGACAATCGAAAAAAAAACAAGAAACCTTAGAAAGGGAGGTTTGTGTCGACCTTACAGGGGGAAGTCGTACGGACTCGACCAAAATCCACAACCAATGATGTGCTCTGGTGTCGGTTGGGACCGCTCGGATATGCTGCAGGAAGCTCACGGCCAAAGAAGAGTCAAGCCGCCCAGGACTAGGATGAAGGGCCTGTACTTCCAACGCACGGACGCTTGGAAGCTCGGAAGTTCACATCAAATACCGATGATGCACGCTAAGAACGTCAAGTACGACGTCATTGTACAACCAGAGGCATAGCCCGCTGCAAGCCGTATACGAAAAAGCAGAATCTGTTCCTCGGACGCGGCAGAAAGGCGGTGTGGGCGTCCCCGTCAACACGCACTTGGCCGCGAACTCGTACGAAATTCTGACGACCCGGATCGGACGCTTGCAATTCAGAAGAGATAGTTCAAATCCAACTTTGACAATGTCCGTCGCCTACGACAAAATTAGAAGGTTTTTTGGTGAGGTTAACAGCATTGCAGTGGCCGAACTATAACAAAATTTGCCCTTCGCGGTACACAAAAACACAGCTCTAGCTGCGAGATGAGGATATTCCACTTTCAAAACCGTTATTTCCACATCTACATATCTCGGGCAGCTTCCCCTACATCTTCCACTTACTTGGCGAGTAGAAACTGCAGCAAGGAAGTGCTGATCAACGTTTCCACCGAAATTTCTTTTGACATCGTTTCTTTTTCCTGTGCGAGCGAAGTGCAGTGGGCAATGAACGTGATTGGATTCCTCACCCAAAATACTGTTGATGTAGCGTGCAGCTGCGGTCACGACAGTGCCACGGCATCATTCACACAAAGTGATGGATCGAAACTGCTCCTGTGAGCTTAGCATCGTGAATAAACCGCTCGTCCAGTGATCATGATCAATTGAAATAAAGAGGGTCTTATTGCGGGCGCTTTTTCACGCTTCCTTCTTCTTCAATAAGTCAACAAACACACGGCGATTCTATTTTTGCACTGTACCACCTATGAACTGTGGTCGCGCGAATTGCCTTTAACACTCATCGGATTTAATCCAAATAAGCACCATTAGAATCAGCACACTTTTGCCAATGTGACAGCAGTCGAGAAATCCCATCAAAGAAAAAACTGCGTGGTCGAGAATTCACAAAATCCACGAAGGCTTTTTTTTGCCTGGTCCTGACTGATGACGTATTTTCCAGCAAGGAAGTTCTTAAAGAGGCGGAGGTGGTGTAGTGACAAGTGGCGCGCTTACCACTCGCGCAGCGCCGGGTTCGAATCCCGGGTCGACACCCCGCCCAGGCCAACCAAGCCTTCCACTCTCCGGGGACGGTAAATTGGTACCGGATTCGTCTGGGAGGATAAAACACTGACTTCTACATCGGCTGGCCCCGCAAGTCATTGTATAGGCCACATCGCATTCAATAAGCCACTACGATTCTGAAATGGAAGTAGAATGCGTGCCGCATCCCACAAAGGGATTGATCAACGGCGAGGACTTTATCCCTTATCCTTTTAAGTTCTTAAAATGTTTGAAAAGGTGATAGACGTTAGGCGAAAGGTGTGAAGAATATGGCGGTTGAGGTAGAACTTCAACCCCCAATTCGTTCAATTTGTGGATAGTGATTTGTAAAACGTGTGGGCGGGTGTTGTCATTTAGGACCCTTTCTTTTGATAAGTGTTGGCTGCAGCTGACAAAATTTTCGGTACATTTCGACGATTCCTTCACAGCAGGGTTCTGCTGTGATGGTTTACCCTGGTGATAAAAAGTTATACTGGATCACACCAGCCGATAATCGCCAAACCATGACCAGAATCTTTTTCCGCGAAGGTTCGGCTTTGAAAATTACCTCGATGTTTCGCCGGAATCCAGGCACTGTCCGGAACGTCTCCTTTTATCATACATGATCCATTTTCATCACAGGCGTGACAATTCGGTTCAAAAACGAGTCGTTTCTGTTGCGCAAACAACGCACATCATTGATTGGGGATTTTGGTGAATCCCGTACGACCCCCCCCCCCTTTTTGGGGGTTCGGTACGCCCCCCCCCTATACATTAACTTATGAAGTTTCTTCCCCCCCCCCCGAGGAGGAGGAAACTTTATAAGTTTATGTATAAGTAAGCGCGAAAAATAGAAAAAGTCACAATCCTGAACCAGGCCCCCCTCGCTTTTTGCTCATTTCTATCCTGATTCAGAGAAGAGAATAGAAAAGAAAGGCCATTAGGTTTCACCTACCCTTCCTCGAGTCAAAACAAACTCCAATTGCAATTGAAAGAAAAAAAACAGAAAATTAAGTCAGCTCCTCCTAAGAGCCCTCTGAGCGGTCCAAGCAAAATTTGGGGCGCGCTCTGACGTGTATTTGAGTAAACTGAGAAGAAGATAAATATTCGAATAAACCGAGAAGAAGATAAAACGAAAGAGTAACAAAGAACGAGAGCAAACCAGCAGCAGTCAGCTGAGAGGTACCGGGGGAGGGATTCTGGGCAAGACCTCCAGCCGCAAGGTGGTTGCATGTGGTTTGATTGGAGCGCGGATTTTCAGGAAAGTGGGGTGTCCTTAGAGGACCATAAATTCCGTAATAGCGGACCTTTGGGAGAAAGAAGAACGCAGTGGTATGGAGGACGACTTTATCTTTCCAAAACATACTAACATGTACATAAAGATCGCCGATCTCATGTGGAAATTTGCGTTGGGGAGTATTTAGGGAGTTCATTTTTTGGATAGTTTGCAGCGCAAGTTTTACAGGTTTAAACCGAGATATCTCCCTTGAACCTCAATAGTTTGGGAATCTGTAACCAGTGTCGATTTATGGACTGTTTTCTCTTTCCAAAGACTACTTAAACTATTTTGGAAGTCTCCGGGATTCATGAGATAATTTGCATTTTGGATTAGTTGGGGAACACTTCGAACTGTTTGAAAGTCCGTTTTCTGTGTACGGTTTCAAGCGAGCGTGTTCGAATAGCCTGAAATACATGTAAAACCTATCCTGTGGTGGAGCAGGAGCAGGATGTGGTTTATTTAGCGATAATCATGCTAACTTTGGATGCGCCGCGCACAAATGTGTCTATAGGATTCAGGGAGGTCCATGGCGAAGCTGTGCACTTGTTTACAGTGTTTTCCGTTGCATCTGATGGAGCGTCTCCCTGTCGACGCTGCCAGATTCGGGCCCCGCCAATTGCTGATTCCGATGAAGGAGACCAACTGCTGGAGAACGTCTGATATGAACGATATGGTAGTCCTGTCGTATGTCGAAAAAAACTGGTTGGCTCACCGCCAAGCGCCATCGCGGACACTCCATCATCCGCAGCGAACCAGAGTATGAGCTGTACTGTTTAGTCACTTACGAGATGATGTCGACTTTTTATATTTCCAGTTATTTCAGATTAGTTTGATGAATGAAAGTTTTGTACTATTTTTTACATATCCGAGTTTCCATATCCGAATCTTCGCCAGGTTTTGCTTTAGGTCGACCGCTACAAGGTTCATCTTCAAGGCTGAAATCTCGGATTGAAATTTGTCGAACTTTCTCTAGCACTATTGGGCCCCCCACACCTGGTTAATTTGTTGAGCTGTTTCGATTGCGGATTGCCCAATTTATAAGCGGAAGAAAAAATCGTCCAGAGTGCTCTTTTCACATGCTTGGGAAAATCTTGAAAAAGGGGGTCCATCAAGCAATGGTGAAACGACAGTTATACCATAGCGCGAAGAATTCTCTTCAGGATGTGCTACTGAGACGCAAGGGAGGGTGAGTTTTTGATCAGCAATAAATGTACAAAAAATAGTAACACAAAACGCGTAGAACTTTCCGGACAACCTGATAATTTATCCCCACACCCCACCATGTCTCATGAACGGCCTCGCTGCTTTCAACAATTGCAATTGCTCGATTTCAGTAAGGTGAAGGGAATGGTACACAACATCTGCGGAGTCGAGCTCTACTCAGGTAGTGGATAGCTCACAGATTGGGTTCTTGTTACCGTTACAGTTCAATAGCTTCAGTAATCGTGAACTAACGCTGTCATTGTTTCCACGTTGAGATAAGTAAACAAATAGTGAGGCTAAGCAGGTTCTGATGAGAATTGCGGCAGATCATCTGAAAAAAAAACACGCCAGCAAGGGTTCATGTGACCTTGGGGCGGAGCATTTAGCGGGATCGCCCTCGCGTAGGTGGGTTTAGCCTCACTTGAGTACAACTTACGTACTCCATCGTGGTCCTAGAGCCTCCTTGCTCCATCACTATTAAGATCTGAGCGGTGTAGTCTTCGTCTCTGTTGCGGTAATCCTTGTTTGCACCAGCAGTCCTTTGAATTGGTCTCTCGTCGTCCCCCGGTTATGAGCGGATACTAACATGAGTGTGCGGAAAATGCTGAAAAAAACTGCCATTTCTGCCCTTCTGTTTTACGTAACAATGTTCAAGCCGAAAGTGTAGTGGAAACAATGCTTCCCCTGGAACTCTACTTTTCATTACACAAACGCATAAACTGCAACTGGCAGTCGTGAAGGCTTGCAAAGGTGGTCAAAGTGTCTTCCAAGATAATCTAAAGAACTGTTGCCTGCAGTCACCCGGCTTCGTACTGCTCAGCCGTCATTGGCACTGGGTGCAGCACCGTTTCATTGGCCAGGAAAGAGCTTCATTTATGGTCCATCTGCCTGTGAACGCTTATACGACTGTCGTTGGCTCATTTTCATCACATCCTTTAACTCAATAATATAATGGTCTGAGTAGGAGGTAGCACCTCGATGATGATGATGACTATTTCGGGAAAGAGGTATCCTGTCTCTAGATCCCAGTTTGTGGTAGAAACTGAATCAGCGTTCTGCCCATGAAATAGCACAAAGATCAGCGATAGCAGCTGTCATCTCATTGATTCAATTATTCCAGCGGAAACTCCCGATGATGCAGGACTTACTGGTCAAACGATTACCAATCCTGCATAGATTAATGGTGTGAATGTCACTTTGTTGAAAGATCCCCTTCCACCACTCTTTTAAAACGAAGCGATAGAGCGAGACCGCAGGTTCTGACCTAGAGAGGAGATAACATCATTTTTCTGTTGTTACATGCGAAAACACGAAAACGAGTATGTTCCCGCGTCACGAGACGTCAAAACTTTTGCGTAAAACTGATAAATCCGCGAGTCTTATCCATTACGAGGAATTACTTGAGCTCGTGAAGAAACTATGGATTATGCCGGTAAAATAGATGGTACAGCACTAAATGATGGCATGACATGTACCGAGCTTTCCAACATTGGCATCACTTTCCATGGCGTTACTAATGCTATCGAGCAAGTGAGATCCGTTTCAGCTTCCCAACAAATGGGATATAACCCTGTTAAGACTTCTCATTCTCGCTAAAACAATGACAGTACAGTCCCTTTATGATGAGCTGTGACGGAGCACAACATCGGAGATCAACTTCGAAGAATGATCATAAAGCTTGTGGCGGTTGGAGAACCTCCAGGAATCTGTCACTATCTATCACGTCACAGTGTCAGAAAATAATCGACGGGGATATAGAGTGTGTCTTCGACGGTTCCGCTTAGCAGGGAAATCTGAGCGTCAACGATTTGTTACATTTCGTGCGCAGTGAACAGTATTACTGAGGGGGAATTCCTTATGCTGGGGCCTCAACCAGACTGCCGAGAGAGGGAGACAGCTACTCGGAGTTCTGTTGCTTGTAAAGCGCGAACATCCGCTCGCATGGGCAAAAATTACTTACCATTTGGAGTGACAACTTTATACCACCTCTCCCTACAAGCGTAGTGAACGGCGCACACCTGGACCAAATCGACCAATGGTAACCGAATTGTGGTTTGACGCAGTTTAACGGGAATATGCGCTTTGAAGGCATATTGAAGTTCGCGATAAGTATCCATCTTAAGTGGCACAGAGAGGGTCGAGCTCGGAAGTGGCTCAGAATGTCGCCCAATGTGACCCATCTGAAATATAAACAAAAAAAACAGGGGACTAAAAAAATTGTAGAGCTCTCAGATTAGGAAGTATTAAGCATTCAGCGCTTTCATTTTTGTAAGAGACTGCGTTTGAAAGAAGTTATTGTCCGATACATAGAAACCCTTCGCGATTTACCACTAACGCGTCCATACGCACTCGAAGTTTTTCACGAACGTTGGAAGGTTCAGGCTGATTATAGGCAGAGAACGCAAGAGTAGAGGGATTGCTTCAACATGCCGCCTTCCGATTCTCAAATTTCCACGTCCAAAAACTATCACTTCCAGAATAAGCCCTACAATTTCCACCTACCAACAGATCTGCCCCACCGCTAGCTTGGCATGGAATCATAACGCGCTCGCAAGCGCTTGTGAGCCGTTGGGTATCTATTCTTTCTCGCAGGGCGATCAATTAGAGCCGGAAGTTGGAGGGTTACCGGGATCTTTCTTTGGGAGGAGGCGGGGGGAGTCGTACTGGACTACATTTCACACATCAGGAAGCTGCACCCTGGCTGCACATACGACAAATTCTTGTGGCTAGACTTGCCCTTTTACTAGGTTGTCCGGAAAGTTCTCGGCATTTTGTGTTACTAATTGTACATTCTCTGCTGATTAAAAACTCGCTCTCCCTTGCGTCTCACAAGGGAGGTCGTTCAGGTCGTGGTGAGCTTTTCAAAAGCGATTTGTTGCATGATATAGGGGTCCATGCGAGGGGGAGTGTGGCGATTCTATCGTCGACGATAAGTGGGTCGGGGCGCCGGTGTGCGGAGCCGGGGGCGTGGCTGCCGCCGCGTACGAATTCTATTGCGTGGCGGCTCCTTCAAATTGTTAAAGGACTCGCCATCTTACTTTAATGATGTTTGCTGTTTTGCTGGGGGATTTTACCGAATATACCTCATTCCTGAAAGTTGGGCATACTTTAGGTGCATAAGTTCTTTTCCCTGACGTTTTTGTGAATATATCTCAAAAGCGAACCGGCCTGAAGATTAGAGGTGTGCACCATCACCATCCACTACTCGACGCCAGCGCACAGGCAGCTTGTCGATTCCATCCTCCCAAAACGACGGGTGCTGGGATTTGAAGAAGTCTTCAAGTACCTTTTTGACCTCATCCTCTGTTTCGAACTTTTTTCCGTCCAGAGAGCGTTGTAAGTGGCTGAACAGCCAGTAGTCAGATGGAGCAAGATCAGGGTTGTAGGTGGGCTGGGCGACCATCAGCCATCCGCACCTCTCCAGCTCGGCTGGGTCGCGTTTGCGGTGTGAGTTCGGGCGTTGTCACGGTGGAAGTAGAATTCCGCATCATTCGATCCACGAGTACGGTCAACGTGATCCTTCAATCTGTGCAGCTGGGTAACATATGTGGGAGCGTCAATCGTCTGTCCTTTCTTCAGCAGCTTCCAGTACTCCATGCCTCTTCTGGACCACCAACAGTGCAGGAGAACCTTTTTGGGGGTAGGCCGGCCTCTCTGGTGGCTTCTGGCTGTTCTTCTTTGTCGCCCCACTGCCGCTTGATCACATGGTTATCGTAGAGGACCCACTTCTCATCCCTAGTGATCACCGAGTTGAGGAAGTGGAACTTCCTTGGAAAGTGAGTAGAGGAGTGCAGGTGGCCACCCTCCTCGAGAGGTCATAAGCGGACAGATCATGTGGAACCTATCGACCAAGTTTGCTACCTGACCGAGCTTTTCTAGTCCACGTACAATCGTGGAATGATCATAGCCGAGCACGGCTCCATTTCCCTGATACTTAGGTATGGGTTCTCCTCCACGGTGGAACGTAGTACTTCCAAGTCCAGCTCCATCGGTCGACCCAACCTCCGAGCATCTTCGAGAGAAACATCTCCTTTCTTGAATTTGGCGAACCAAGTCTTGCATGTGCTGTAAGAGATGACGTCCTCACCGTATGTATCGACTAGCTTGGTATGGGCTTCCTTTGCATTCCAGCCGAAATCGTGAAGCAAAACCAGGCAGTGGTGCAGGTACAATCTGTCACAGTGGTAATTGTACGACATTGTGGCCTGCAAATGCAAGGTGGGTGAGTGATAGCTAGTGTGATAAAAGAGTATAGTGCCAGGTCACGCACGTGATGATGACATACCAACATCTATGCAAACGAAATACGGAAGGATCAAATACGGAGGGAAAAACATTATCTCCTGCTCCTCGACTGTCCTTAGTTTGATAGTGAAATACTCGTTCCCGCTCATCCGCCAAGTTTCATCGCAAGTCTGCGATTGTGTCCATTTTTTATTTATTATAGCAGAGCCTGGACCTGAAGGTGAAGTGGATATCGTACATCCACATGAAAATGAACCGGAACAAGGTAGCATGGAAAACGCTACTGTTGGCAACGAAAGTACTCAAGCAACCTCGGTGAAAAGATTTGTCATTGCCGATTCTGACGATTACGGACGAAGAAGATGGTGCTCAAAGCGCTTGGAATAACGAAGGGAAGGCGATTACGGGGGTGAGTGTCTTGGTTTCCTTTGCTGCCAAATAAACTAGAAAATAAAATAATAAGTCTACCTTATTGGGTGCCGTGCATATGGAAATTTTTCATCTGGGTGCGCCTTAAACATTCCAGACCGACGCCTATTTCGCGTGGCATTCACGTGTGACTGCGGCCTTTTTCGATGCGAGGCTTGCGTGACACATGGTGTGTCATGCGGCGACATGGGACAGGTTTCAGTCGCGATTTTTTGCCACTGATTATTTCACTCTGAAAACTTTGTACGTGGGAGTTATTTCACATTCCAATCACGAATATGGCAATCATTTTCGACGCCGGCGCCAGCAGGAGCCAATTTGGCGTCCTGATCACTTCTAAGATGACACTGCTTTTGGGGGGGGGGGAGGGGATTCAGGGATCGCGAACACGAATATAACATTCATTTTCACCAGCGCCATTTGGCGCCACAATTGCTCCCAACTAAATTGATGATAAAGGCGGAGGTGGTGTAGTGACAAGTGGCGCGCTTACTACTCACGCGGCACCGGGTTCAAATCCCGGGTCGACTCCCGCCCAGGCCAATCAAGCCTTCTACCCTCCGGGTAAATTGGTACCAGATTCGTCTGGGAGGATAAACCACTGACGTATTACAACTGCTGGCCACCGCAAGTGTATAGGCCACATCGCATTCAGTAAGCCACCACGATTCTGAATGAAAGTAGAATTCGTGCCGCATCCCACAAAGGGATTGATCAACGGCGAATACTTTGTCCTTTATCCTTTAAATTGATGAAACTTTGCTTGGTAATGATTTATCGCGATCTTGAATATGACATCCATTTTGAGCGCCGACGCCATTTGGCTCCACAAAGCGCCAGTTTGCAACGGCTCTCTTAACGAATATCACGTAACTTTTCATCTGGTTTTTTTACTGATATATTGATTTTTTTCTCATTAATACACATTCATTGATACATTGGTCGCCGTTTCCGCCGATTCTCCGCCACAAAGTATGAACACATCCACCATTTATCCTGGTTCGTAAGCTTACATTGTTTCGGTGAAGAATGTCATGGCGCTAAACTGGCGCCATGTAGCGTCGCGTGGATTCACCATCGAAGATACTCGTAATCAGAGACCCTGCTAACCTCCAATTCCACATTTATATCGATTCCGGTGAACGTCAACGCCAAAATGCGCCAAATAGCGCCAGCTTGGAAAACGAATCTCAGTTTTGTTATCAGGATCCCTGATCATCCCTCAAACGCATGTTCCCTCAATTGGATATGATACAAAAGGCGCCCAGTGGCGCAGAATGAAGCGGACGCTATAAGAATGTGCTAAAGACGTGATCGGGACAGTGAGTGACCCCAGTAGATCAGTCTGTCAGCTAATTTTTTCATGTGCGATGCATTTACAGAGAATGATGACCTTATGAATCGGTCACACTAATATCCTTTCATTCTATAAACCAGTAACTTTATGTGTCAGTTTGTATTGTTTGTATTGTATGTATTGTATGTGGTTTAGTTATGTATGTATGTTTGTCTGTCCGTCCGCAAAATACTTCACGGGTTCGAGTTTGCTGGAGGCGAAAACGACCGCTAGGCAGGACAGGCAAAAGCGCGCTGCGAAAGTATCAATCCAATGTTTTTGATCGTGATGTTCGGCCTCGCGATATTAAATACAACCATATTCGGTACCTCCGAGCCATTGCACGAGCTGCTGACGTGGGCGGCGGACGTGTGCTCGTGCGGGGGTGGGGTGGGGCCGAGAGGGCGGGGGGCACTGCGCCTCAGCCCGATCTGTGCATCGCGCAAGAGAAGGAAGGCAGAATGTGAGCGGTCAGATGGAACACTAGGTGCCTTTTTATTCAGAGTCATAAATATAGTTTAGTGCAGCAGGAATATTTGAGGTGACAAGAACTTGCTAGCGCGATAAGGGGAGTTAGAGTGACAACATACTTATAACGGCGGGATCAAGCATCAGCTTAGGCCGCTGATTTCAGCAATGAATCAAGGGAAGTGGGGAGAACTCGCGACGCGCGGGTGACAAGAAAGGTGATAACAGCTTGATTAGGGCGCTGATAGAGAAACATGCAGATGTTTGTATCAATCGAAGCGCGGAGCCTTACACCACGGAAATTATGGAGTTTTAGTGATAGCGACATTGAGTGACGATGTGATAAGCAAGTTTTATCAAGTTGGATAAGGTAAGAGAGTAAAGGTTTACATTTTCAGACATCTCTGACACTAACATGCAAAAGTCCTCTCAGTAAGCGGAAATTTTCCCACAGCCATCACTCTTCTGATAGCACTGAAATGTACTCATCCCATAGGGTATTATACTTCGCGCTGAAACAGCGAAGTTTTGGAAAATCAAAAACGTTCAATATTGGAACAGATTTTATGCGTCAGAGAGTATTTCACTTTTTTCTTTGCTCTTGCCAACTTTTAATCACTGGATTGAGAACGATATAACAAAGTATCTCGTAGATATTCAAGCGAACGTAGCCTAAATATTGTCATCTGCAACATTCATGGCAGCCCTAGCAGGTGGATTGCTGGTTAAATGAAACTTTAACGCTCATCGTTGGCTGTGATGCAGTGTAATAAAAACGGAATTTGTTCATCTAACTGCGCAACACATATTGATATCTCTGTACTTCGCAATATATTTTAGATCTACGATATAGAATGGGCGTTAGGCCGAAGGCAGCACGCCTTCTGCAAAATATTAGAGGGTGGCAGATTTCGCTAGGCTCCACTCTGTCTATTTATGACTCGGACCACTTAGGCGCGCAGGTAATTAACAGATTCCATCCCGTTAGATGTGCGCTTGGCAAAGCCAGGCCAGCTCGGCGAAGCCGAGCTAAAAGGAAGTAGGAGAGCTCGGCGTCAGCCGGGCGATCCGGCTGGTTTCACAAATAAACTATAGGAGCTTTCCATGGCTCAACCATACACAAGAATTCTTACCTCTAGAAGAATATATAACTACTCAGAGAATTTGTCGGAATGTGTTAACTAGATGTGGACGCTGTCCTCATTCAAAATTCTTAGAACGATCGCCTATTTTGTGAAAGCTGAGCTAAATAAGTGTGAACTTTGACGTTTTATTACAGTATAGATGGTTCTTGTGTATGATTCCTTAATAATCACGCGATGTAATACATCCCTCCGGGGGTATATCCCGGTTATACATCCCTCGGGGGGTATATTCTGGTTAAGTAAGTAAGCTGCTATGCCGATGGCAAAAGATGCTTTTCGCTGGGAATCGTGACCCACGTCTATATATAGCCGACGGGTGTAGCAGAACAGAAGAAGACTGTTTGCCTTAGAGACTGAAATATCCCCAGGAACTAACAAGCATTATGAAGGTGGTGCACATTAACAGCGCTAGATTAAATAGATATTGATTGCAGGCCGTTATGAACAGAGCATTGAAAAGATTGTGAGGCAGTGCTAGATTCTAGCAGTTTAAGACGAGGTTCATATTGAACAATCGCGTGAGAACCGTCGTAAACATGCCAAAAGCGAGGGAAGGAGCACGATCATAGTTTTCTCTAATGTTAGCGAAGAAACTGGACCGCAGTAATGGTGGCACTGAAAATAACTGGGGGATCCTAGCAGCTCACGATGGGGTTCCTATTCAAATAATCACATGACCACCCTCGCGCATATGCAAGAGATAAAAAGAAATAATATCGGAATTTTCACGTAAGGTGAAAGCGGAAAGAAAATGCTGATGCTAAGTGAAAACCAAGGAGAAACTTCACACCAAACGTCCCCAAAATGATTTGCGAATACCCACGCGGCAGCAGTGACTAATGATTGATAGGTGGTTGCGGAAAATTAGTCGAAATTGAGTTAGCAGTTCGTTCCAGTGTGTAAAAAAAAAGGATGCCGTGAAACAACGCTAATCCTCTGCTCCAATGACAACTTGTGAGTACGGTAATGCAACTCCGGGATCGCCGCGCCGCGTCGCCGCACGACACGCCGCGACGCGACCTGTGCGGCGAGACCTGAGTTGCCGACGGTAGAATCGCCCGGATCCCCATGCAAGGACCACACAGATGGGGTTCACTTTTGCTAAACGATATTGGGAATGCCAAAAAGGTCAAGTGTAATTTGAAAAGAGTGGGCTATTTAAGCCATCTTATTCGCCTCCGTTTTAGCTGTAGCGTTGTCAGCGTATAGTATGTGAGGCCTTCTTTGAGGAGGCAATGAAAAACAAAGCAGAATAAGATTAAAGGTTAAATTTCAAGTACTTCACTTGAATTGTGGTGACTGCATAGGGGCTTCACCGTCGTCTGTGCATATCTCCTCTGTACGTCCTGCATCTCAGCGCTCGTAGTACCCGGTGGTGTGGTGGATAACGCAATGGACCATCAATCCATGCGTTCGTGGATCGAATCCTCTTTACGACATTTTTTTCCGTTTTTCAGATCTTGTATTCCTGTGTGCCCCAAAATTTGTATGACCCGTATATACGCCATTCAAGGGCACATTCTGTGAAGGGATGGTTCACAATGGAATCTCACGCAACTATTACGCTCGCGAGATACTATCGAAGAAACCCTCCCTGAAACTTGGGTTACGGCGGTTATCCCATACCCTGAGCACGAATATGACACTCATTTTGAATATGACGCAAAAAGTCGCACTTTTGTGCGAAGGCTCTCTCTCACTAACACCACCGCCACCCTGCGCGGCGGGCCTATTTACTTGCATACTGGCCATAGGTCATACGCCAGATGGCCTCCGCGCCGAAAATAACTATCAAAACCATGATCAGGACCATCAAATTCCCCTATGTACAGAGATCACCTGTATCACCTGTGCTCTCGTTGATCATCGAGTTCCTCGAGCGGGCGCCAAGTCTCCATTCGTCTCTGCAACGTGCAAGAGTTGCCCAATGGATCTTTGCTCAAGGGACACGATGAACTTCATACCATTCGTTCAGAGCTTTCACGGAGAAGTCTGACCATTGCATAGGCGCTCGTCCAGGCGTTCGCTTGAAATCCCGTGGAATCCAGTCAGTGATCGCTCTGGTCCAGCGGTCGTCTTCAGTACGTATGAGGTGCATGGGCCCACCTGATCTTCGAAACCTTGGCAAAAGCGGCGGCGTCTCTGGTTTTCGAACGTCGGCGGAGTGCGGAGCTCCGGACTCCCTCTCTCACTTGCGTGTACGGATCGACCTAATGGGGTTCCCTTGTGAGATGGGATTACTCATACTAGGGCTTCAACCAGACTGCCGAGACTAGGCGCGCTCACTCTAGCTCCAGTTTGGCGAAATCGAATGACGTAAGACAACTGCTCGGAGTTGGGGCTCTTTTACAGCGTGAACATCTGCTTGCATAGGCAAAAATTACTTACCATTAGAGGTGACACCTTTCCACCACCTCTGCCTACAAGCGTAATGCACGGCGCACTTGGATCAAATCGACTGATGACGAATGAATTGTGGTTCAACTCAGTTCAACGGGTCAAGTTTTAGCCTTGAAAGCTATCTCTTCTAGAAAAAGCCCAACGATTCAAACCGAGCAACAGATCTGCTCCCCGCTAACTTGTAATGGAAACATAACGCGGCCGCAAGCGCTTAGCCGTTGGATATCTTTTCCTCTCGCCGGGTGAACAATTAGAGCCGGAAGGGGAGGAAGAAGTCGTACTGGCACCGTCATTTCGCACATCACGAAGCTGCACCCTGGCTGCTCATACGACCATTTCTTAGGCTTAGCTAGAAATGCTCTTTATCATGGTATAGCACGAGCACGGGTGGAACAGCATCAGTACATCCCTCCATCCGCAAATGTCTACGACACTCCACTCTCACAGCTACCTCTTCCCTAAACTACTCCTCCAACTTCAAACAATCACCGCCCATGAAAGGGGTAAAATGACCAACTGGTAGAATTCTATTGTATCACTGTTGCTGCATTTGCAGCTCCCATGTATATTGTACCACAGTGTTTGCTCTGACGAGAAGGAATAGATACTCAACGACTCGCAAGCGCTTGCGGCCGCGTCATGGTTCCATGACAAGTTGGCCGTGGAGCAGATCTGCTGGCCGGCGGAAATCGTGAGGCTTTTTCCAGGGACGATAGTTTTTTAGGCGTGAAACCTCGAGAAACGGAAGGCGCATGTTGAAGCAATGCTTCCACTATTGCGTTCTCTGCCTATTAGCAGCCTGAAACTTCCAACGTTCCTGAAATATTTCGGATGGTTAGGGACGAGTTAGGGACGCGTTAGCGGTATACCGCAGTGGGTTCCTATGCTTCAGTAAATTCTTTCAGAGGCAATATTTTGCAAAAATGAAATCGCCATTAGAATGCCTAATATATGATGTTACTAAAGAGCTCTACAGTCTCCTTAGGCACCCCCTGTTTAAATGATATTTTGGATGGGTTACACTTGGGCGACATTATAAGCCACTTCGAAGCTCGACTCTCTCTCTGTGCCACTGTAACATGGTACTCATCGGCGAAGTTCAATATGCGTTCAAAACACAAACCCCCGTCGAACAGTCAAACCACAATTCGGTTCTTATTGATCGGTTTAGTCCGAGTGGGCGCAATGCATTACGCTTTTTGTTGGATAGCTTAAACGGGTCGGATAGCTGAAATGAAAAATTCCCTCTGTGAACCCCACTGTGGCGTGATAGATAGTGACATATTCTTGATAGTTCTCCAACCGGCAAATACTTTATTATCATCATCTTTCAATGTTGATCTTCGATGATGAGCACTTACCTTTTCACAACTCGTCATAAAAGAACTGTACTGTCATTTCTTTCAGCGAGAATGAGAAGTCTTGGCAGGGTTGGGGAGTTGAAACGGGTCTCACCTACCGATAGCATTAGTAGCGCCATGGTGAATGAGGGATGCCATTGTTGGAAGTCCGGTACATGTCATACCATCATTAAGGGCTCTAAAATCCATTTTACCGACACAAACACCGAAGGTTTCTCACAAACTGAGATACTCCCTCGTAATGAGGACGAAGGATGCGCGGATTTATCAGTTTTATGCAAAAGTTCTGACGCCTTATTCGTTGAAGAATTCCCCACCAAAATAGTCACTAGATGGGCATTAAGCATTTTTGTTCATTCGTCAGGAATTCGTAAGAGATATTTCCTGTTCTAGTTTGATCGATTTTAAATTATTGCGCAAGAGTTCATGAGGTAGCCAGAAGTTATCGTGGATTTTCCGAAATGTTCTGCATTTATTGAGTCACCGTATGTACCATATAGCATATGCGGTAGATTTTTGTGTTACTTTCAGGATATCGTATGGGAGAATTTTTCTTTCTATTGTGTCCTTTCAAATCTGAAGGAAGGCTGTATAGTGGAGCCTACATGAAAAGGTTTATTTACATTTCAATGATCCTATTTCAAATGCTCACTTTCATTCTGCTTCGTTCATCGTGAAGGCATAATCGCGACTGGAGAATGTGCAAAATTCCTCTCTCTCGGAAAGCCGTATATAAAGGACCTTAAATGGATATCTAGGCATTGTACTCAATCTCGATGAATGAATTTCCAACCCACCGTGTACAATCTTCCGATCATCGTAGTCTTTTGCTTTCAAAACCCTTTGACGCGTGAATCCGCTAAATGTATATCAGTGCAGTGCAATTACATGCTACAGTATCATTCTAAAAATGTGTCACATCCGCTATCTTTTTCAGCAACATTCAGGCATTCTGTTGCGTAAGGCAACTTCTGAACACTTTAGACAATGACACCGTAGGAAATATTACTATCTAGAACTCACTAGTCATAGAAAGCTCGATTCGCTTGTTCATATTTCCCTTTCTGGAATTCGATGTGTGTTGATTTTCCGTAATTCCAGGAAATCTATGAGGGCGTTGACTCCATTTGTGTGGTGCACCTTGCTCATGGTAGGTTGAACAAAGTTTGAAAAAAAATCACTCGGCGCGGAAACATGCTCGTTTTCGTATTTTCGCAGTTAACAAAGAAAATAATGCTGCCTCCTCTCCAGGTCAGTACCTGCGGCCTCGCTCTACCGCTACGTTGCGAAAGAGTGGTGAAAGGGGATTTTCTAACGGAAGTGACATTCACGCCATTAATCTATGCATGATCAGTAGTCGTTCGCTCAGAAAGTTCTGCATCATCAGGAGTTCAGTCTATGTTGGAATAATTGAATCAATAAGATGATCACAGCTGCTATCGATGGTCTTTGCGCTATTTCATGAGCAGAATGTTGATTCAGTTTCTACTGAAAATTGGGATCCAGAGACAGGACATCACCTTTCAGGTATAGTCATCATTACAGAGATGCTAACTGGTAGATATTAGATCACTGATAAAGTGAGGGATGTCAGTCAACAGCGGTTCCAACACACTAC
Source organism: Cooperia oncophora (assembly GCA_036418165.1). NCBI lineage: Eukaryota > Metazoa > Nematoda > Chromadorea > Rhabditida > Trichostrongylidae > Cooperia > Cooperia oncophora. The sequence goes on from MU912263.1 coordinate 67,182, forward strand.
ACTGGACTATGTCAAATGCCGCTGTGGCTTTCGTTTTTCTTGCCACTTATAAGAATAGGGTGGAGCAGGTTGAGCAGAGGATCTAAAAACAATATGCGCTTCACGAGGCACAAGAAACATCAGTGAAGCTGTTTTCTGGCCAATAGTCTGGTGCCGCTCCCATTAACAAAGACGGCTGAGCCGTATGAAGCCGGGTGACTGCAGACAACAACCCTTACGTTATCTTGAGGGACATGGGAGCAACCTTTGCAAACCTTCACGACTGACAGTTTCATTTCATGCGTTCATGTTATAAAAATTAGAGTTTGCAAGCGAAGTATCGTTTTCCCTACATTTACAGTATCGACATTTTTACGTTCAACAGGGAAGGGAGGACACTAGACGAATTTCCCGAAATTCCGTGGCTGAAAATGTTTCCGAGATAGCTTGGGGTGCGCTCAAAGCCGGGAGATGACGAGAGAGATTTGAAGGCTCACTCGTGCAAATAAAGATCCGCGACAGAGAAGAAGGCTTTCCCGCATAAACCCAAGAAAGATGGAGCGAAGGGATTCTGCAAGCAAGTTGAAGTACGCAAGTTGTATTTGAGTGAGGGTAAGCTCAGCTTTGCGAAGGCCGTATGGCCTTCCGACCCTGCCCGAAGTCATAAGCGCCTACTTGTGTGATCTTTTCAGAGGATCTGTCGCAGTTCCCGTTCCAGCCTGCTAAGCCTCGCTCGTTGTTTATTTGTTCAATGTTGAAACAATTACAGCGTACACTTACTTCGTGACCGGGGCTATCAAACTTAATGGAAACAAGAATCTTATCTGCCGAGCGCTAAGCTGTGAACAATCATTTGACTGAGCTAGAGGTTGATGTCGCGGATGACATCTAGCGTTCCTTCCTATGACCGAACTCAAGGTGTGAAGCAGTGAGAAGCTAGTGTACTATATGGGAATGGAATATTTTTCATCATTGATTGAAGGGCTATGCGCACGCGTCTGAGCGTGTGGCTCAATACTCTTCACCAATGAGGCTGGAATGCCGCTCTCGTTCCAGTCGGCGCGCTCGAGTGTATCCAAAATAAAGGTCGTTCCCGCTGAACCTCTGCGTGTCCGCTGCCCTTTCTGTGGAGTAGTAATCCAACTCTACCCCACCACAAGGAACGTTGTCTAGACAAAATGTTTTCATATACGGCATTGACGAGATGGTTCACGTTCTCGTTACTTCAATCAACTTTCAGTTGTGCACCATGTGCGTCGATGCTATGTTTTCGTCGATGTGGCCGCGACGCCACTGCGATCCACATCCCTGTCCTGACCCTCATAACGGCATATTCACAAAAATCGCAAAGTGGAAATTTCGTGTTTGAACAATAAATTTTTGAAGATGTGTTGACAGTAGCACTACAAATAGAGTCGCAATTCCTGAGAATAATAAAAATAAGGGTAAAGGGTGAATGCCCATCGGGTGGATACGCCTAGCACCTGCCTCTGAGCTTGAGTACTTTCTAGCCTAGAGCGCCATTGTAGCGCCTAAGAAATATGTGACATGACGCGAATTCTCTGTGACAGGTTTGCATTGCAGCGGTCGATTCAGTGACGAGGACGCAGCGAGGACGTCGCATGAGATATGCTATGGGGATATAGTTTCCGGCTGTGTGCACGCCCCTGAGCGTTGAGTTTTTTCTCAGTACTCTCGGTGTTTTGAGTGTTTTGATGATGACTCGACACGGCAAAGTAGAAAGCCATTTAAGTTTACTGGTGCTGGGGAATAGAGTTATTGGGTAGCGCGAAATTCTACACAACAATGTCACAGTGATGGGTTCGGGGCAAGAAGGCCGAGCGATCCATAGCAATAGAGTTTGAGAACGTTTTCTTTCGAAACCTGAATAACCTAGATGGTTGGTCAGCTCCCTTTTCTTCTATAAGCTATGCACGACAAGCCCAAACAAGCGATAGCTATGAACTAGAACTGGTAGAACTGGTGGGTAACTAGTAGAACTACAAGTTTAGTGAGTGTGACAGATGCAGTCGTGTTTTCTGGCCGAAGTCTATAATTCTTTGCAGAGGTTTTAAGATGTTATTGTTTTATAATTGCTGTTTAATGCCGCAGTGCGCGGTACGAAAGTTATCACAAGAATGCTGAGGTGGGCAAAAGTCGGACCACGGACGGGATTTGAACCTGCATCTTCTGCTTACCGGGCAGTTGCATTCCCCATTACGCTACCGGGGCCATTTTTGACCATTCAGCTCAGTGGCTATTTGTGCCATTGCCTTCGAGCACTCACACGTTCAACGTGGTGAGCCGGTTAGAATAAGTGAATAAATAAATAATAAATCAAACAATAACAGCTTGAAACTTGTAAAAAGCCTTCAGCCTTGCGGTTCACTGCCGATATCGGCTAACCGGCTCACCGCGTTGAACGTGTGAGTGCTCGAAGGCAATGGCACAAATAGCCATTGCGCTGAATGGTCAAAAATGGCCCCGGTAGCGTAATAGGGAACGCAACAGCCCGGTAAGCAGAAGATGCGGGTTCGAATCCCGTCCGTGGTCCGACTTTTGCCCACAGCTCAGCATTTTTTACAAAGGCATCATCGTAACATGCATATGGAAGTGGGAGGGTTATGAATCTCCATACACTAAGTTCATGCACGTCTACATCTACTCTGTTACTGAAAAACACGCCTTGGGTCACTTGGTCAAAGTTATAAGAACTGAGCTATAATCACCACTGTTATGCAATGACAAAAACTTTAAAGAAAAACGAAAACTCTAACTGACAGCCATGTGTCGGTTCACACGAAGTGACATCCTAAAATCGAATCGGGGATCGTGCAGTGCGGACTTTGCATCTCCGGTCGATTTGGTCCGAGTATGCGCCGTGTATTACGCTTCTATGCAGAGATGGGAAGGTGTGACCTCTGATTTCAGGTGATTTTTGTCCAGGCAAGCCGATTTTTGTTTAGAATTTGGGAAGCACGGCAGGCACGAATCTGTTTGAGACGTATCATTTAGTCATCTACGCTTTTACGAGTTCATGCTAGCTGTTGATATTGCTAATCAATTTTCTATTATTTTGTAGTCTTCCTTACCTCCGGGTCATCTGCAGCTTTCCGTTCGCTTCATTCTACTTAGGTCCACTTTCCCGCATTTGCAACCCTCACCACGTCTCCTGCGGCCAAGTACGTCCCCTCTTTTGGGGATTTAGCATGAAAAAAAGGCTTATGAACATAGCGCTTAAACATGTCGAGAACACACTCATGAAAATTCTCACAATTTTTTTTAACATCACATCTTTCATAACTCTACTCCTTCTATCAACGAAACGTCATAGCCCTTATATTTCTTCTAGCCTTCCAAGATCGAATAACTGTATTTAAGGCCTACGTTTCGGCGTCTTCGCCTTCGTCAGAGCCTGAAATGGTCAAAAAACATCTAGAGACCTGCTCGCTCAAACATTTCAACAAAACTCAAGACGATTTCCATACACTAGTAAACCACCCAACGGTATCGATCGAAGGCGGAACTCTGGCTTACCTTGATCTTAGCCGCGTGACGCGGGGACGACCACCCTGTAGAGGCTCTCAAGCGTGGAGTAAGAGTTACTAGTAACCTCCCTCGACCTCGAATGAATCGCAAGGAAGAGTGTGGGTCATAACGCGTGAACTCGCGGCCTTTCTCGACCTCTGCAAGTTTTGACCCATCGAGGGAGGTTACTAGTACCTCTTACTCCACGCTTGAGAGCCTCTACAGGGTGGTCGTCCCCGCGTCACGCGGCTAAGATCAAGGTAAGCCAGAGTTCCGCCTTCGATCGATACCGTTGGGTGGTTTACTAGTGTATGGAAATTGTCTTGAGTTTTGTTGAAATGTTTGAGCGAGCAGGTCTCTAGATGTTTTTTTGACCATTTCAGGCTCTGACGAAGGCGAAGACGCCGAAACGTAGGCCTTAAATACAGTTATTCGATCTTGGAAGGCTAGAAGAAATATAAGGACTATATACATCATGCAAGATTGCAAGAAAGTCGAACATGGACTATTCTGAAACGTCATAGCGTTGCCCGGTGTTGACTGCATCTTGGAATTACGACTCCCCCCCCCACAGCGGCCAAGTACACCCCCTATGGGTTTTGCACAACGAGGCTGTACCCTGCCTGCAAAACGCGTCGTAGAGACAGAGAGACGCCAACACCGACCAAAGCATCGAAAGTCTAAGGAGGCATGTAAAGAGCTATAAATTGGCCGCTATAAATGAAGATAAACCATCCGGTGTACTCCTCACATCACTCTCAAATTCAGAAGCCACGAATTAAAAATAAGCTCTCCACATCATGCAAACCTCTTACCTTATAAACGCGTGGCGATGGAGACTCCTAAAGATGGATCTCCGATATACGATTAAAGCGATATCTATTCTTAAAAGCGTTTCGGAGGTTCTACAGTGAATAGGAGTAGAAGAAAAGTGAAAGCAGTAGTAGAGCTTATATCGTAAACGGTTGCATCTAGCTAAATTCTCCTAGACTTCCACCGTTCACCCTTCCTCTCATTTTTGAAAGCATAGTGGTTATGCATGTGCATATTATGTATGTATGTATGTAAGTTTTCGCAGCCCAGACAGAGGGCGTGGATACGGTACTATGGCGGAAGATACCCAGATGCTCCTCGATAAGCAGGAGCTGGCTCTCTCCCATCACCTTCATGTACACCAAAATATGAATTCATCTCCAATCGCAGCCTGACCGGAGAAGACCTTTGGAATTCATGTCACCTATGAGCAGCTGCGAAACTCCGAAACTCCCAGTGTGGAGTCACCCACGGATAGCTACCTGGAAAACAAAACTCTCGATCCGGGAGACCTCCAACATCGAGCAGCTCCGACAACGTCCCTACGGTCTAGGACATCATCTTCACCATAGTCGCCAAGGTGCGATTTGACGGTATGGAGCTGACGTACGTGGAATGGAAAGGCCGATAATTTCTTTGTGGACCCCGGACTGAAGGTGAGCGCTGGCGGTTACACTGAGCCGAGAAGAACATCCTCCAAGCATGTCGTCGCCCGCACCTTCTTGGAAACTTGTACTGCTACAGGATTGGGTGACACCATATGAAACCGAAAGGCGTTGGAAAAACTGTCGCTTACTTGATATGGAAGGTCGTTGAGTACCTGAAAAAGATGGAATATCTAAGCATGTCACCTGAACCAAACCCCCTCGATCACTTCGCTCCTTATCCCTGAGCCAGAGTAGGCGTGGCATTTGAACGTGGCACGAAACTGGTTACTCGTGGAGTATTCCAGTCCGGGACAACTGTCATCTTGTTCTTTGTTGGACAGAGACACCACAACAAATGTGTCAAGATGAAAATATCCTAACAGAAGCATAGAAGACACGTTTAGGTTAAGTTGAAAGTTGCCACGCCTACCCGATCTCGGGGATTTCGAGTATATATGTGTGTATGTGTATGTGTGTCTGGGCCTTATCGACCGTCGCTTTCAGCTGCTAATTGATTAACTATAGCCTTTCTCAGTGTGACACGATTTCTACTCTGTAGTGTGAATTGCAGTCACAAGAGCTCACCATGGAAATATTGAGCAAACAGTTTTTAGAGGTTGCCCGTCTAAAGCGACAGAAGGGAATCCGCTGTCACAGGACGTGATTAGAATGCACGAGACCACCCGAAAGTGTTGTACCTCAGAGAACAAGGGAGCGACTACGAGGAGCATCAAAGAAAAGAAAGAACATTAACGGTAAGAAATTGTGGGTGGCGGCATAAAAAGGAAGTCCAAAGCGAAAGTATCAGTGGACTTATCCCTCGAGATAACTACACGGAAAACCGACAAGAAACGCTCTCAGTAAGCCCTTACTCCCGCCCTGTAGCAGGTGAGGCGAAGATTCATATTGATTGGCAGATACCGGATAAAAGCTGCGAGGGTTTGCGAAAGCTATTCGCATTAGCAGACACCAACGTGGGGTGGAAGCACCAGCGGCAAGGTGGGAATATTTGAGCAAACTCCTTTCATGACGACCGGGCCATTCTGATGCAAAGTTAGCTCGAATTCGTATACCGCGATCCGTAGTATACAACCTCGAGCCAGCTACCTTTCTCGTCTCTAAGTTTCAATTCCTATGAGCTCTCATAATTGGGATCTTTAAATGGATCTGCACCTCACCAGTTGAACCACTACAGGAGAAATGTTAGCTTTGACCTCCACGTAATGGCGAGAATCAAGCAGACTAATGCAGTCGTTACAATTAAAGACAGCCCCCGCGCTCAAGTAGTACATGATCGTCCTTTTGTGCAGAAAATTCAGCCCCCAAGCTAGATACTGTCCCACTCTCGCGACTCCTCAGTGAGCGAGGAGCGAGCTACTGCCGCTCAAAGTTCCGGTTCTAACGCCCTCTCAGTTGGACCGCCCTACTTGCTAGCTGCCCTCTGACGGATAGCCGCTCAGTTGCCTTTGTTGGGAAGGCGGGCATTAATCGGAACTGCATGTACTTCTTGCTGACAGCGCCCGTGCTCCATAATTCTGCTCTCCTTCCTCACATTTTATTCATTGGGAGCACATACAGTCAAATGCAACCCATCTCGTAAGGTAAAACGCGTAAAAATCACGAATGATGCAATTTCTGTGGTACAAAAGCTCGACATGCACCAAAAGCTGCACACTTCACGTAATCACAAATAAGACGCCAGATTTTTGAATTTTTCCTTTTTTTAGTGTTGTTCGTTCGTGTCTTTGTTGTTTTTCTTATCCTTTTCTTTGATTAGGATGCTGTCCACTACTGGGAAATGCCATAAAGCGAATTGTGAGCAGGGGTTGCCTAGGGACCGCAGGGCGGTGTAACTGTAATGGAGCAATATTGTTTGTGGTGTTCTTGAGGGCTCTGCTTGCTTTTTTCCTTCATTGAGGAAATACTTATCAGCTACTCTCCATAACTGATCAGCAATTATCCTTGACACTTTTACCGCGGGAGCTGTCATTAAGTGTTCATACTTCGAGACAGCAGCAGCGATGTCGCGTTCGTATGTACGGGACCCAGCGCGGCCTCTTCGCTACACTTGGACTGCATTACCTTCTTTTGTTTTCATTGTTTCGTTGACATGTCTCAGAAAACTTTTCTGACTTGTAAAACACTTCACAAGGGAGGTAGTTCAGGGCATGCCCGCTTTTTTGCATTCTTTGCATTTTGTAGAGCCTCGCTCATGAACCATAGAAGTGGGCTTCATACTCGCTGAGCGGTCCCTGGAATGCCAAAAAAGGAGCGAAAAAAGAATTCTATAGAAACTGGTTGTTTTTGAGCCTCTTTGGGCTGTAAATTGCTTGAAACTTTGACCAGTTGCTGAGTGGAGGGACCTTATAAAGGGTCCCTCCACTCAGCTACTGGTCAAAGTGTAATCGAAGAGAAAAGCAGTCGGGGTATGGGGTCTTACTTGGGGTACGTGATCAAGGGTGAACGGCTCTTTGGAGTGGTTTCTTCAACGATTGAAACAGTCGCTTGCACCAACGATCGCATGGCCTAGTGGATAGCGGGAAGATTCTCCAGAGGGCAGTGGAGATGGGGTTGACGGTTCAACTCCCTTCGGCGGCAATTTTTTGCTTTTTTATGTTTCGCTGTTTTTACCTTCAAACATCTCTGTGCGTGAGTATGAGTGCGATAACTGTCATTATGGCCACATTTTGAATGGGGATACTTCATGAATCGGTGCTATTCAGTTATTCCAGGTTTTATATACCATTAAGCAGGAACGTAGTTGAAAGTTGGTCTTTGAAAGGTCAGACCATGCCCGAATCACGAATTTGGAACAAATTAGTAAACCGGGTGCCATTTACCGCTAGTAAGAGCACATGTTTCCTTCAATGAATGCACTGGGTAAACACAGATAAGGGACGTGTAGCGCTATCCAGGCGCCAAAGTACGTGCGGCAGGAAATAAAAGTCAAAATTGTGACCGGGGCCATCGATTACCTCTGTAGACAACTTTCAACCAAAAAAATTTTTGACTCTTTTGGGTCTGTGCGTTGGTTGTGCCTGACAGTCCTTCTAGAACTCTACAGTGCCTCGCCATAAGGACCCCTGTTTTTATTTGATATCCAAACATAAAACCAAACAATCGATGAAATCCATGCAAAGAGGAAGGAAAGGGTAGTATTTGTCCAGGTTGGCCTGGAAAAAAATTGAGGAACTTGAATGAGTGCAATTTTTTGTGCCGGTAGGATGATGACATCTTTTCTAAACAAGCAGGTTATGAAGCGGCAAAGCCCAGGGTGCTTTTTCACGAGCATAAACCAACCAGAAAAATTATTTGGTGCGTCCTTGCGGACACGGCTGTCCTGCCCGGCGGCCTGCTACGTCCATCGCGTCGTTCCATCGTCGTCTTCACGGAATATGTGATACTTCGGTCTCACTCGGTCATCACTGCCGACCATTCGGTCATCACTGCCGACCAAATGCGTCCACCACAACCCGAAAACTCGAAAAAATTTTTTTTGGCTGGAATTTCGTCATTATGGGTAATCGGTAGTCCTGCCTACGATTTGGCACTTATTTTTGGCGTCGACGCCGATCTGACGCCAGTACGGGGCTCAGTGTCTCTCATATGGGAGTACATAACGTACTTTTTCGCTCTTTTTTCGGCGTTTCTGGGGCCGCTCAGCGAAAATGAACCCCCACTTCTGTGGTTAGTGTTAGAGCTCTCACAAAATGCAAAAAAAAAACCACTTTGAAAAAGCGGGGCGCGCCTGAACGACCTTCCTGGTCAGGGGCCGTACAAATTCTCGGTATCGGGGCACAGAGGCGATGGAATTCAAATCCATTTCAATAGGAAATGACCTCCCGGAAGGTACAAATACAAACCTCATTGAATTATCATTAATGCTACCTAGTCATCTGGTGAAAGAAGTTCAGGTTGACTGATCGACAATGTTGAGAAAATGATTACTGTTCAAAAAAATGATATGAAATATAAAAAGAAGAAACTTGCGAAAATGAAAAGAAAAACCAAGAAAATAAGTAGTGATTCTTTGTTTCTCCCCAGAATGAAAAAAAACGTTTCTGAGGGAAGCGTTTTTCGACAATGAAGAGCTGAAGGCTGTCAATTAACGCACACTTTGTGGGCAAGGAGGGTAAATATTTATTGATAGAGGGTTGAAAAAGTTAGTTTCCGAGCAAACAAATGTATTTGAAGCTATCGGGGCATTGGAGAATAAATTTCATTCCCTGCCTTTTCCTTCACACCTATACCGAGAATACACCGTGTTCAGTATAGTTGAATAGCTCTCGAGTACGTAGGAGGGGGCGATAAAAAAGAGACACTCTGGCCGAGTAAAGTTTGCGCAGCCCAGAGAGAAGACATGGATATGAGTACCAGGGCGACGACACCTAGATACCTACCTTACCTTATCGTTCTACGATAAACAGGAGCAGGTTCTCGTCTATCACCTTCATGCATACCAAAATATGAAGTCATCTTCAACTGTAGCCTGACTGGAGAAGGCTTACAGAATTTATGTCACCTTCAGCCACTGCGAAACTTCTTCAATGGAGACACCCATGGACAGTTACCTGGAGACCGGCACTTTTAAGATGGAGGACCTCCAACATCGAGGAGTTCCATCGACGTCGCTGCGGTCCAGGATATATTCACCGCAGTCGCCAAGTCGCGAGTTTCTGCTATGGACCGGAAGTTTCTGGAATGGGATGACCGATATTTTCTTCGCGAACCTTGGGCTTAAGGTGAGCGCTGACGGTTACATCGACCAAGGGGAGAATATCCTGCCCGAATGCCGTCGCCTTTACCTTCTTGGGAGCTTCGTACTGCTGTAGGTTTGGGTGTCAGCACGTGTAATCGAATGGCGTTGAAAAAACGTCCGTCTACTTGGGAAGGAAGGGTGTGAGAACTTGAAGAAGGCTCAGTATCTAAGTGTGTCACCTGACCTAAATTCCCTCAATCACCCGGTTCGGGGTAGAGCTCAAGAGGGTGGACTACAGCGGCGGAGAAATCAACGATCTCGCTGAACTCAGGCACCAGTCATGTCGCGTGTCAGACTCTCGACGGCGCTCGTCCAGACGGGTGCGGCAAAGTATCGTGATAGTGTACAATATGAAGTTGAATATGGTGATGGAAATGTCTGATCAGAATTTAATAAGTAGGGAAGTGTAACTTTTTTTCATTGCCCCCTTGTAGTCTACGATACAAATTCAAACGATGAAAGAAAATAGAAAGAAACTCACCTAGGAACTGAAACATTGATGCATCAACGGAAAAAGGGAAGAGGAAACTTCTTGACTAACATGCGAAGAATGAATGTAAAAAACTAACCGGCCCTAATAATTCATTTCCTGCTCATAAGTCTTCTGAGCGGTCTCCATCGTGATTATTTTTCCCTGCACCTTGTAAAGTAAGAAGAGAATATGATGGAGGGACTGAAGGGCACGTCTTTTGGATGACCCTTCCCTCTCCCGCACACAATTGTAACGGTTTAAGG
>MU912264.1:12824-23371 GCA_036418165.1 Cooperia oncophora
AAAACCGATTGTAGCACTGTGAAGACAACTACCTTCAAATAAAGCTCTTTAGGGCGTCCAGCAATCAAGGTTGTGGACAATGTTCGGCTCGTGGAGCTGCTAATTCCACGAGCAGTAGAGTTTCCCCGAAATGAGCTCATCTTCGAAATAGGAGGAGCAAACCCTTATCTGGATATCTCGATCATCACGTGGCTAAAGAAGAGGTGTAAACACTGCTTGATCACAGCTAACTTCGGTAAAGTTCCTTTCAGTCTTCACCTTTTGTTGGAAAAGCCACTCGGGAACTGAAATATCTATCAAAACATTTGCTTAAGTCGTTCCTGATTTTCAGGTTGTGATCTCAAAGACCGTACTTATACGAATAACAGAACTTGTCGCTGCCTGTGCTGGAAAGAAAATTAATCCGCCCAAGAAAAAAAAAAACCCCCGGGTACATCCTGTGCTCCCGATCGTTAACGACTACTGAACGAGAAATGAACGCTCTGTGCTCCGCAGCTATCTTCATGGAAATCTGTCTCGAAATTACAAATTCAAACTTCAGATCGTTACGATGCCCGTATTTGAGGGCGCTGAAACCTTGTCAGCCAGGTGTGAATCGTTTCTTTTGACCGTCCAGCCAGTAATAATTCCAATAAGATAACACATGTGCGACGAATTCTTCTGTGCACACTAGAGTGGTAGGCGGAACTTTTATTATGGCCTGACCTTTCGACTAAGCCTTCATCAGAGGCCTAAACGTGGCTCATCATTTGCCATTGCTTTCTCTTTCTCCTCTCTCTCTCTCTCTCTCTCTCTCTCTCTCTCCACACCGCCAAAGATCTCCTCTTCCCTAATGTTTCTGACAGACTATTGAGAAAACCACCCTAAAATCCCGAATAAGAGAAATTATTCACCCGGTGCACCAGAGCAAGAGCGGAATTAACCGCTTTAGTTGTCAGTATAATTAGTGGGACTTACTGTGCCAATCTTGTATACTTACCATAGTCAGAAATGGCACGTCCCACCGCTCACATCACTAGCTCGCAGTGCGACACAAATGGCAAGAGGTCATTTGTTATGGATAAGCACTCATTGCGGTTGTTCATTCTAGGATTTCTTGCAGAAATCCAGAATGCCTCTAGCGCTTTTCTGGCAGAAATCTCAGTCTTGCATTGCCAGGATCGTGCACTTCACATCTTTGTTTCCGCTGTGCTCCTCGATCAAGTGCTTGCGAAGTGGTGTTCTTATATTACCACGCCTTTTGCCAGCAAGATGTTCTTTGATGCGTATTGCTAACGGTCTTCAAGCCCGATGTAGGTCGCGCTACATGCCAAACATTCAATTTGATAGATCAGACCACTTTTCGCAACCTCCAGTTGAACTTTGTGGACAAGTAACGCACGAGTTACTGATGTGAGCGGTGGGACGTGTCATTTCTGACTATAGTCACTGTACAGTATTGGCACAGTAAGTCCCACTAATTATACTGACAACTAACTAGCGGTTAATTCTGCTCTTGCTCTGGTGCACCGGGTGAGTCTTTTCTCTCATTCGGGATTTTCGGGCGGTATTCTCAATGGTCTGTCAGAAACGTTAGGAAAGGTGAGATCTTTGGCGGTGTAGAGAGTGCAAACCATGAACCACGTTTAGGCCTCTGATGAAGAATGATGCTAAGTCGAAACGCTCAGGCATAATCTATTATATTGTGTTCCACCTACCAACCTCGCCTGCACAGAAGAATTTTTCAAACCCAGCAAAAATACCGAGGTTTCACGAAGAAAGAAGTTGGACATTACTAAATAACATCGGGTATTCCCCTTCGAGTTCTTTAGAATGCATGGAACAGGTCATCGTGTTGATAGACTTCTTTCCTCTGACAACTCCTTCAAGACCTCCTATAGATGCCTGTTGGGGTTGAGATGCAGGCTTCCACTCGTAATTGTCAAAGCGGCATAATGGGGCAAGTGACACCTTCGACTAGGGGAATTAATTCAGGCACGAGGAGTACGATAGCGGCGATCACTCGGCCTGCGGGGTCTTTCCTGCTCAGTCCTCTAGGAAAGGGTCACTTCGTAACAGGGATAGCCTCATCACTTTATTAGGCCTTGAGTATCAGATCGGAACCGATTCTCCACATGCTTCTACATTTTCACGGAGTACTTTTGCTGGGTGGGAATTCAGCGCAGAGTCATTTGAGAAAATTCTCTAGAACAGGGCAGATGGCAGCTACAGGAGCGTAGAGCCTTAGTCTGCACTGGCTCGGTACCTGAGTCAAAGAATATCAAGCAATGATTTGAGGGACTGTGATTTTGGCGTTGTTGCGCTAGTTTTTTTTTTCTTCTTTCATGAGTAATAATGAAGTTCTCCTAAGTTTGTTCTCAGGTCGGCCAGCTATACGAATTGTGGACAACTGGGAATTCGAGACGCTTCAAATTCTTGAATTCCAATTCGCCAAAGAGAATTGACCTGCGAATAGCGAAACCCTCGTCTCCAACTCTAATTATACAAAGGCTCAGAACTACTGTGGTCCATGGCTTGTACGCTTATCAGCTGAACTTGGTAAGTCTCAACAATATCATCTTCTTTCTATTTTCTTTTGACTTTTGAAATGGGATGACGCTTTCCTAACCATGCATGTATGTCTACCACCTGGATGCTTAATCACACTACCTTTCTCTTATCATCTCTTCAAAAATTATCGATTAACTTGCTACATGCTAGTAGGGGAACAAGTATACCGGTGAAAAAAGTAGTCCCAGTCAACCAGCAACAATCCGCAACGTAGCAATTATTATACATCGTGACATTTCTTAATTTTGCCAGAGCTAGCTTCGCCTCTCCTCTGAAACACCGCATGTTGAGCCCCAATGTATGTAACTATCCCATCTGCTGCCGGACGCAGAATTTCTCTATGATTCATGCTGAAGGACGGAAGAAGAGTGAATGCGAAGGGGAGCGGCGATTTGGCAGGGACTGTGTTCACGCAGCAAACGCGAGTGATGCGCTGTTAAGCGCGCGTCGACGCGCTGATGCAACAGGCCTCTATTCTACAGAAGGCGAAAGAGCCGCACGGGAATTCGATCGGCGCCTGCCGCTTGCATTCCGAGAGATAGGGGATACAACATAAAAGCAGCTTTACACAATGTGGTATTAGGTTGGCTAATAAGTAATGGCGGTTTTTTTCAATTGAAAAATTTGTTCGAAAAGTGAAACGTTTTGCAAGCAAGTTATATATCATCTGATAGGAAACTTCTCGTAGTATAAGAATATCAAAAAGCTTTGGTTGAGGATATAGTTTTTGTGAATTTTTTAGTCGTTGAAGTTGGAAGTGAAGTCGGCGAAAATTAGCATCTTCGACAACTGCCTATTTAGAAATTTCATGCTAATAGTTGAATTGAATTGAATTTGATATTCTAATACTACGAGAAGTTTGCTATTAAACGATGTTAAGCTTGCTTGCAAAACTTTTCACTTTTGAAACAAATTTTTCAATTGAAAAAAACGGCCATTACTTATTAGCCAGCCCACTAGCAGTTATTAGCCAGCCCACTAGCAGTGGGCTGGCTAATAAGTAATGGCCGTTTTTTCAATCGAAAAATTTGTTCCAAAAGTAAAACGTTTTGCAAGCAAGCTTAACATCGTTTAATAGCAAACTTCTCGTAGTATTAGAATATCAAATTCAAATTCAATTAATTCAACTATTAGCATGAAATTTCAGGTGGAACAGACGTGAGCCTGCCCAATATTGGCAAGGTGAAGGTTGCCAACTTTGAAATTCTTGAAATTAGTTCCAAAGCGTCCTATTGAGATTCCCTTGCTGAGACTTCTACCTCAACCTTTTCCGAATGTATGGAGCAGCTTAAGCGATTTTAGCACTTCGAGTAGACGTAAATAGAGGCAGTTGTCGAAGATGCTAATTTTCGCCGACTTCACTTCCAACTTCAACGACTAAAAAATTCACAAAAACTATATCCTCAACCAAAGCTTTTTTGATATTCTTATACTACGAGAAGTTTCCTATCAGATGATATATAACTTGCTTGCAAAACGTTTCACTTTTCGAACAAATTTTTCAATTGAAAAAAACCGCCATTACTTATTAGCCAACCTAATACTCTGACCATTCTTCTTTATTTTCATCAAGACCCAATTCGAGAACGGTGCGACTGGTACCAGAGCCGTAGTGATTCGGCCCAGCGTTGCTGTTCCCCATATTTTTCAATACACGAGCGGCCAGTAATCATCGATTCCAATCTGCCGCTGAGTTCGCGTTTATGGGAGCGTTGTTGCAACTGTAGCGCGTCGACGCGCGTTACAGCGCGTTGAGCTGCGCCATCGCGAAATCTGAGCGCTGCCCAAGAAACGGAGGAAGGTAAGCACTGCCGTCCTGTCACAGTCGGAGGCGGAGGGCCAACGAGTATCGTTAAACTTCTATGCGATTATCCAGTCTACTGCTCTGATGATGTTCTCGGTGGTCTATGGCGCATTCCAGCAAAGATGGTAGCCTGGCGTGATCTATTGTGCACGGCCGCAGAACGAATAGTAAAAACAATGGCTGACGACCTCAAAGAGGATGACAGGACAGCTTCGCTCTTTAGTTATGCGCACGCACTCTACCTCCATTCAGAATCCGTAGTAGTTTACTGAACGCGATATGGCCTACACAGTAACGTGCGGGGCCAGACAAACAGCTGTACAACACAGTACTCCCAGACAAATCTGGAACTACTTCACCGTCTCCCTGCGATCGGGTGTAGGCCTTGGCCTGAGTAGGAGCCGACCAGATTGGATCACAGGTCCACGCGCGTGGTAAGCGTGGACTTACCACTCCATCAGCTCACCTCGACGGTCTTATATGACTTAGTGAGTAACCTTCCCTAAAATCTTGTTGCGTCCTACGAACCCATTGCTCACATACTTGTTTAAATAGAAGAATATTCTTAACAGAAAGCTGTTTGGTTAAATACGAAGAATATTCTTACAAAGCTTTCTCATTATTTTGTAACACTGAATCGTGCGACGTCAAATCACGCGTCTATTCTAGGGTGCGGCTTCCAGAAGCGAGACTACACCGAAAGAGAACTCATTGATGCGTGTGCAGGAAAAAAGATCATAAAGCCAGCCGATGGATACATCATGGAATTGTCAAACGACTTCACGACAGAAGATCAGATAAACGCACTATGTTCGAGAGCGGTCTACATGGAAATTTGCATCACAGTCACTCGCTCACGATTCCGCCGAATACGCTGTCCATACTTACGCGAGCTGAGACCATGCATGCCAGGTAAAGAATTCGGACCAAATCCAAAAGGAAATTGCCTTTACGCCTTATTCCTGGAATTCTCTCACAAATAGAGTCTTTACAGGACGGTCTGCTTTCTCTATCATAGATAACAGCAGATTTGAAGATCTGTTTCATACGCGCCACGGGCAAATCATCCTAAGACAGCGAATCATCATTGAATTAGCCGAAACCCAAAGATGAGCATCCCAAGAATTCGCGCTCTCCAGAGTTGGTGCGAACATTGCCTCATTCTGTCGGGACGGCTCGGAACTACAGGAGGTATTATGATTTGCTTTTACAGTAAAAAAAACTATCCCATGCACAAGTACGTGAGAGTCGCTTTAAATCGCCGAACTGTCACCTTTCCATAGCTTATTTTCCTAATTTTCAAATACCCTATTTTCGGGAGTATAAAGCGCACCGTGGTCATGACCGCTGCTAATGTTGTGCAGGGAAAATACATGTTCAGTTTGATGAGTTTAATTGCGAGTATTTCTATAATTAGCTTGTTCCATGCGCGACAATTACTATTAGTTTCACCGGTAGTTATTTTCACTCCTCCAATTATCAATGATTTTCATCAGTATGATAGCTGCTGACTACTCCGTGGTTCACTTCTCCAAAGTTATCACAAGTATACTGATTGAGGGCAAAGTTGCATCCCAGGCGGGACTCGAAGCCGCATCCCTTGATCAGGTGGTTGTATTTTCCATTACAAAACCGTCACAGCTTTCACCGCTCTGCTTTCCAATGCTTTGTGCCATTGAGCTTCAAAGGGTTAGCCGCTGGGGTCTGACTATTGTCCAAATTCAGACTGCTGCGAACGTGTTTCATTATACTTTATTTCATGTCAGTAAGTAATTTTTGTGGAAAATAAGGTAATGATATTGAAAAGAAGTGTTCAAAAACACTTTAAATTAGTAGATGCAGGAAAAACCTGTTGGAACAGAGGAGCAGACAATAGGTACTACTGCCATACATAAAACTATAATATGTACATGACCTCTACTGAACTTCCCTTAATTGGGCTTTACGCAACAAGCCTCCAGGGGATGCAATCACTGTCGTGAAGGGCGCACTACATAAAAACTACATAAAAGAAGATAGTCTGAATCAGGGCGCTTCACGATGCTGTCTGTTTTCTTTCTCACTGGTACTAATTAGCAACTACTCTGCAATGTTATCGATTAACTAACAGCAGATTTCTGCAATCGCGTAAAGCTGTCCTTCGAAAGTCAGAAATCACACAGGCTATATTTGGGTTTCCGGCTTTGTTGGACAATATACGCGAGTTCAGAGGGTAGTTTCCTAACTGAGATATGAAGTAGTAGTTGCTTGAAGTTGACCTACTAGCTAGAAGAAAAGGGCGAAATCGTGAAACGCGCTGATATACGTCCTCCCTTTTTAGCTTGCTATTCACGACAGTGATGATTTCCATATTCAAATCTGAATTACTACAGAGCTCACGTAGTATAGTTTTTAGTCTATACTGTCCGTGTTTGGCACCCCCTCCTAACTCTTCACATGTAAGAAGGTCGGTTCTTACATCCTACTATACCATACAAACTTTGCTTTCCTCAGCTGTTTAGGAATATTCACCGTCATCAGCACCAAATTTTCTTTTACCTGGGATACATGGTCGAAGTTCTCGTAGACGCGGGCAACGTAACCCCGTGAAGTTTGAGTCGACTATCGTAATGCAGATTTCCATGTAGACGGCATTCGAGCACAAGTCATTTAATTCTTTTTCCGATACTTCCGGTGATGATACTATCAGAGGAAATCCTTTGTGTGGCTTGATGATCTCCGCACCGGCACAAAGTCGGACTATTTCCTTATCCTTATAGCTACGTTTTTCCAGCTGACACTTTCCTTTCTTTTGTGGACTTTTTTCAGATGTCGCTGATGGGGTTGTTGAGCCTTTTGTTGTCTCTGGTGAGGGTGTTGTGGGTGTTGTTGGCTGGGAAGTGCCCATTGTCGCTGGCACGAATCTCTGTGGACCGTCAGTTCCCGGCTTGTCAGCTTTTCCCGGCTTGTCAGCTTTTTCCGGCTTGTCAGCTTTTCCCGGCTCGATTTTGCACTGCTCACACCATTTCTTCAGTGCTTGTAACTTCTTAAGCGGAATTCTCGGATTACCAACCACTTGAATTATGAGACTGTTTTCCGGGTAGATTGTATCTTTAGGAATAAGCAAGTTTTCGAATCTGCTGTTGTCGGTAATGTTGATGGCTGGTGCCTCTGGAAGCGTAAATTTCTGTGATCATTGAAATTCGAAATCAATAAAGGACCAACCGGGCATGCAAGGTTTGAGCTGATGCAGATATGGACAACGCAACTGTTTGAATTTCGAACGAGATATAGTGATACAAATTTCCATATATACAGCTTTTGAGCATAATGCGTTCAGCTGCTTTTCGGTAACGTATTTGTTTTCCACTACCAAAATGAATCCATCAGCCGGCTTTATGATCCTTTTTCCTGCACACGCTTCGACAAGCTCTTTTGTGGTGTACTCACGCTTTGTAAGGCCGCAACCTGAAATTATAGCGTAATCTCATAGTAGAGAAAATGGATAAGGTCATCGCTATTAATCAACTCCTTTTCGGTATGTGACAGACATTCTACTGGTATTCAGAAGAGCAGTGACTTATACATAGAATGCGGTGTGCTCGTACAACGGCCTGTGGGGGGGGGGTGGCAGCCGAGATGCAAATCAGTATTGTTTTCCTCCCAGACGAATCTGGACCAATACACAGTCCCCGAAAAGTGAAAAAAGGATTCGATCGTACCACGCGTGTAGCAGCTTGCAACTACGCCATCTCCGTCTCGTTGACCATGCTAGCCCTGGTAGTAAAACTAAGGTAATGCCGTTTGAACGCGCTGACTTTCGGCTGCGAACTCATTTTTGAAGTGCCTAGATCACCAAAGTTGCTGAAAACTTGTATATAGGGGTAATCTAACAACCTGTTCACCAATATGACATTCAGCTTTAGCAAATGGCAGACAGTCGTAGTGTCCTCCATTAGCGCCAGCGCTAAGAGTGGGTATCATGATTGTAGTCAAGATGTTAGATTACCTCTATTTACAAGTTTTCAGCGGATTCGGTGATTAAGGCACTTTGAAATGAGCTGGCAGCCAAAAGCCAGCGCCTCCTGGCGGCATTAGGCGTAAAACTGTACCGAGTAGATTTCATGCCGAAGCCTTGCACCCTGCACGGTGGAACGTTTGGCAAGTAGTTGCTTTAAACGAGTGAGCGGCATGGGTACTGGTAGAAATAACAGGTCCACTAGAAGAATGGGGTGAGGATCAATTTGCTTACTCTCCGAGAGTCAGAATTCACATACATTATAAGCTTGGCGAGCTAAGCTTATGGAGTATCCGAATTCCGGCTTTCCAATCCCGACGTAAGGATATGACTGGAAAGCCATTGAGCCGAGAGGATAAGAGTGGCTCTGGTGAAATAATGGATAGCACACTCTCCCGGTCAGCGGAAGATGCGGGTTCGAGTTCCGCTGAGATCTGACTTTTGCCCATTACTCAGCATTCTTGAGATGGCTTATAAGCGGCGTTGAACAGCAGTTCCCCAACAAAAGACATCTTCAAAAAGAATAATTTATGACATCTAAAGGGCAGCGGTGTTGAATGTGTGGACACTTCCAAAGATGTCGAAAGATGGAACTTTCTCCCATGATTGTCCCACGCAGTGCTTGGGCAACTCCCCAGCTTAAGAACGGTTCCACTGTCGCCGTCTCCACTCACAAGTAAAGTTCGCTACAAGCGCCGAAACTGGCGGTAGGTCTAGCCATATCTAGACGCATTACCTCTTTGCCTCTCACGTTTGACTATGGCACCATTATTCTCACAGCTCTATTGGATGCGTACTTTGAATAGCATGCCAGAGGTCTTCTGCGGGATCTGGGTAACTCTAGGTCCCGTAGCGTACCTTTCGAACGTAAATAAAAATTCCAAGCTTGGTTGAAACATGGTCCTCAGGAATATTCTGTCCCTCTAGACACGGATGCTCCACTCTTTTGACATGAAGACGTGTGTGGTACCTGTGCCAACACGCCCATGGTCTGGTGAGCCACAGGGCTCCTTAACTTGCCAGAGACCGTTCTGACTATTACTATAGGGGGGGAGCGGTGGGGGGAGGGGATACGAGCGAACGCTGATTTATTCACCCTTAAAGACACATGGTACGCTCAAACACATTGAGGGTGTATGAGACTATCAGCCCCCAGCTGTCGATGTGTCGTGGTCCCCCGCCCAAAACTGCACGGGGTCAGAGTACGTGGGAAAGTCGTAATTCCTTGCTACGCCGCCCGTTTTTGCAAACTCACGTTTTTACTAACACCGTCCGCGCGGCGCGGTCGCGTGCAGCTCTTGGCTTTTTGCCAAGTCCTGTAATTGCGCTTTGGAATACAAGTACAACGCAATTTCTTTATGCGGATAACATTTTAGGTTCTGCAAAATAAGAACTGAAGATGATGAGGGCTAGAACTCAAGAGCAACTGTGCTGCTTCTGCAACAGCCCTCGCAGGCCGCGCATTCCCACAAAACATCAAAATAAAAACGGCCTAAGCGTCCCACTCGTTAGTTTGAAGTATTTCTATAGCATTAGAGCCGGATTCGAGCCGGATCGCAGAAATGCACACGCGATTTTAATTTATTGCGTTTCCTTAGTTTTTTCAATTTTGTTTTATTTACATCTACATTTGTTCTTCATTTCTAGCCTTTGTCATCTTCATCACCTTCTATTCGGACTTTGAAGCATGAGCAATACCTCAAATGTTAGGAAATTGCGTTTTGCTTGTATTGTCATGTTTTATTGTCATGTTGTCCGTTTTTATTGTCATGTTCTGTGGGAATGCGCGGCCTCTGAGGGATATTGCAGAAGCACCACAGTTGCTCTTGAGTTCTAGCCCTTGTCATCATCTTCGGTTCTTATTTTGCATCTTCGTTCTTATTTTGCAGCACCTAAAATGTTATCCGCATAAAGAAATTGCGTTGTACTTGTATTCCAAAGCGCAATTACAGGACTTGGCAAGCCAAGAGAGCTGCACGCGACCGCGCCGCGCGGATGGTGTTAGCATAAACGTGAGGGCGGTGTAGCAAGGAATTACGACTTTCCCACGGCCCCGTACTCTGACCCCGTGCAGTTTTGGGCGGGGGGACCACGACACATCGACAGCTGGGGGGCTGATAGTCTCATACACCCTCAATGTGTTTGAGCGTACCATGTGTCTTTAAAGGCAGTTGGCACGATAAATCCCCAAGGCCT